>JAGFNQ010002836.1:206704-232918 GCA_024364735.1 Boesenbergia rotunda
GAAATGCAAAGATGTTTTGGCAGAACTTAAGGAACTAAAGCCGAACTCACAGAAATGGAGTTAAATGCAGGAATTGATATAAAATGCTTTATAAATGAAACAAACTGCACTGTAAATTCAGATGATAAAACTTAAACTAGCCTAACACAAAATTCAAGAACTCAAGGAAAGGAAACTGACAAGCTGGACACAAACTGATACGCAGGAAGGAAGGCTGATACGCAAGATCTAAGTAGGAAACAGACTGAAATTCAGAGTTACCAAGCTGAACAAAAAAAATTTAGAAATGAAGCTAAAAGTGAAACAAACTTAGGTCAACTAGATTAACACACAAAATGCGAAATAAACTGAAGAATTCAGAAACCACAGTGAATTGTTCAGAAACAGGGCTGATACAAACTGTCAACTTGATACGCAAGCAGGAAAACAATAATGAACTGAAATTGAAATCGATCAGTCCCTAAACAAGCTTCCTAACTACTTAACTTGCTGGATTGAACCCTAATTACAGCAGAAACAATTAAGAAAATGAAGCTAAATATTCTGATGCAAAGACAGTAACAAAACCAAGTGTAGAAATGGAGATTACAGCTAAAGAACTGAAATTAACTAAGAAAACTACTCCTCAATCCCTTCCCTAGCTCAAGTACTCCTTGTTCATCACACAAGGGCAAGCCTCGAACCCGTAAGCTCCACAATCCATCGAGAATCAGTCTCTGTGAATCAAATCCGAACTCAACTCTGCTCAATATGAAATTCCCATTCGATTTCTTCAATTCAGCTGCGTCCAAGTGCGTTGGTGATTTGGGGATGGTCAGAGCACTCTAGGGAACCCCTCCAGATAGCTCCGGTGGATGAAAATCGAGCGCAACTGAGATCGAAGGCTGCAAATAGCAGAGCTGAGGAAACCTCACTCAGCTCTGTTTCTTGGGCAATTGAGAGCTGCAAACTTAGCTAAAACCTCATCTCGATGATCCAGAACTCGATCTAACAAAGGAATGGAGTGGTCGCGCCTCGAAAATGAAGAAAACTTGAAGAAAACGAAGAACAAACGAAGAAGGAAGCTGTTGCGGCGAAGACGCGACAAGGAAGAAACTGAGGGATAATTTGATTAAATACTAAGGAATGAACGGCTGAGATTGTTTTGGATAATTCCCACGATCGGATCTTCTCCAATCTGGACCAAACTTTGATGATGTTGATCAAGGGTCAAGATCTGCCTCGGGGTAGCTCGGATCTTCCAGATTTGCAATAGATGGTCCAGATCAACCCGATCTTTGAATGGACGATGTAGATCCTCTTGGCTTGATCCAACAGTGGAATGATCTCTGATTTAGATGAAAATCTCAGATCTTGACCTCAGTGCTTGATCAGCCCTAATCCTAGCTCGGATTGCCTCAGATGGTCCCAGATGGCTCAGATCTAGCCGTTTTTGAATCGGACGACTCAGATTATCTAAAACTTGATCACTCGATCCGGGTCCACTTCCGACTCAAATTTGACCCAGCATAACCTAGGTCCATGATCCTTTCATGCCTACAAAAAATAGATTAAAAATTTAGTGATCAAATAATTCAAATATGTAAAGATTTGCGATTAAGTCCAAAATAGCAATAATTTCTAGAACCTAGAATAAATTCACAATTAAGCAAGAAAAACATGGGTCAAATATGGATTTTGGCATCTGAAATAACCAATAAAATAGCACTTATCAAGCCTAGTCTAGGACATATCGGATTTGGGGTAGTCCAGCACATGTGCTAAAGGGTGATACTGATAAGTTGGAATCTTGGACGGAAGTACGTTTGTTTGTTGGCTATCCTAAGGGAACGAAAGGTGATCTGTTCTATAGTCCTAAGGATCAGAAGGTAATTGTTAGCACGAATGCCAGATTCTTAGAAGAAGACTATGTGATGAACCATAAGCCCAAGAGTAGACTAGTGCTTGAAGAGTTAAGTGGGGACGTTCTGACCTTAGGACCAATTGTACAAGAGGTGACACCACAAGTCACTGCACCGCGTGTCACTGAGGATACACAAGTGGTGCCTCGTCGCCATGGGAGGGTTGTCAGACAGCCTGAAAGGTTCATGTTTTTGGGAGAGTTTTCGGACTTGGCCTCTGGTAAACATAAACCGGATCCTTGCACCTATGACGAGGCCCTCCAAGATAAGGATGCAGATTCTTAGCAAAGAGCAATGAACTCTGAGATAGAATCAATGGATTCTAATCAGGTCTGGGAGTTTGTAGAACAACCCAAAGGTGTAAAAGCTATTGGATGCAAGTAGATCTACAAGAGAAAGAGAGGATCAGTGGGAAGGTTAAGTCCTTCAAAGCTATGCTTGTTGCGAAAGGGTACACTCAGAAAGAGGGTATCGATTATGAGGAGACCTTTTCGCCGGTAGTCATGCTTAAGTCGATCCGGATTCTCTTATCTATTGCAGCTCATATGGACTATGAGGTATGGCAGATGGACGTCAAGACAGCTTTCCTTAACGGAAGTCTTGAGGAGACCATCTATATGCAGCAACCAGAAGGGTTCATTACAAAGGGCAAAGAGCATCTAGTGTGTAAGTTTAATCGATCCATTTATGGATTGAAGCAAGCTTCAAGATCTTGGAACATCCACTTTGATAAAGTAATCCAGTCATATGGATTTACTCAAAGCCCAGATAAGTCATGTGTATACAAAAGATGTGACGGAAACGTCGTGGTGTTTCTTGTACTTTACGTAGATGACACTTTGTTAATTGGGAACAATGTCAAAGTGTTATCAGACGTAAGGGTCTGGCTATCAAAGCAGTTTGATATGAAGTACTTAGGAGAAGTAGGACACATCCTTGGGATCAAGGTTATAAGGGATCGCCAGAAAAGGATGTTGTGTTTATCCCAAGCTTCGTATGTTGACACTGTCTTGTCTCGTTTTAGCATGGAAAACTCCATGAAGGGTTTCCTACCCTTTAGGCATGGAGTTCCTCTATCCAAGGAGATGTGTCCGAAAACATCAAAAGAGATAGAGGAAATAAAGGCGGTTCCTCATGCTTCGGCAGTAGGAAGCCTCATGTATGCTATGTTGTGCACGAGACATGATATCTGTTTTGTCGTGGGCATGGTTAGCAGATATCAGAGTAACCCTGGACAGGGACATTGGACTGCGGTAAAGCATATATTGAAATACCTGAGATGGACTAGGGATTATATGCTGGTTTACCAAGCAGACCAATTAGTCCATGTGGGTTATACGGACTCAGATTTCCAGTCAGATAGGAACAAGAGTAAGTTTACCTCGGGGTTTGTGTTTACTTTAGGGGGTGGAGCCATTGTTTGGAGGAGTGTCAAGCTAAAATGCGTGGCAGACTCCACCATGGAAGCTGAATATGTGGCAGCCTCAGAGGCAGCCAAGGAAGCTGTATAGCTCAGGAACTTCATCATGGACTTGGATGTGATTCCTGGTTTGCCCAGATCTATCACAATCTTTTGTGATAACAGTGGTGCAGTTGTAAACTCGAAGGAACCACGAGCCCATAAGGCGTATAAACACATAGAGCGCAAGTACCACCTTATATGAGAAATCGTAAAGTGAGGAGAAGTGGTTGACGCCAAGATTGCATTAAAGGACAACTTGGCAGATCCTTTCACGAAAGCTCTTCCAGCTAGAGCTTTTGATAGGCATGTGGAGGATATGGGAGTCAGAAGTATGGCAGTGAGAGAACAGCAATGTCTTTAAGTATAAGTGGGAGATTGTAAGATGTTATACTGAAAGACATGAATTTCTTTATATAAACATCATTATTATGAAAAGAGAATCACAACTACACTAGGTGTCTGTTTATATTAGTACATGCATAAAGTCCAATTACTTTGCATTGTAGATAACATGATGTGTGATGTCACACGAAAGATCATGTTATCAGTTCTTTGCTTAGTATAAATAAGAGGCTCACAACCGAGATGGAATTGGACAACCCATCAGAATGGTTGTGTAATTAGGTGTGGTTGGTCTTGACCATAGAATTACACTAGTGTACTTTGAGTATATTAAGTAGGACCAAAACCTGAGATTATCCAATTTGTACTGACTCGATAATTGGATAGGACCTCAAGATTATATAATGGAGTACAATCCATTAATCCCGATATAATAACGGGCATATATTATTAACTATTATTTCTTTGATTACCAATGGGTGAGATCTATTCTGTTAGATCGATAGGCCCGGTAAGTTGGGAGATAATATTAATAATATGATGTGCTGTTGATTATTGACAAAATTCGGGTCCTGGTGAGTCGGGTTGATGATGCCCCCTTGATGAGCTCGAAAGGTTCATCATGCTAAACCCTGCAGGTGAATTTGATCCGACATGATGATAAGGTCGAGTGGTACTAGTCAAGGACTCAGAGGTTAATTAATTTGAATTGTCAATAATTTAAATTAATTAACGGACATTCAAGATCTTAAACACGGGGGGATAGATGACTCATAATAAGTGGAGCCCATATGAAAATATGGGGGTTGGTGAGGAAGTTCAATTAAGATCCTTTAGTGGAATGGATCTTAATTAATGGATAGGGTTTAGATCCATTGGTGGGCCAAGATTCAACTCCTCATCTTGGTCCCTACCTTAGCCCTATAAATACCCATAAAGATCATGATACCATGGTTTGATCACAATCCAATTGGAAAAACCATTGGCCTCTCTCTTTTCTCCCTCTCATCCTCTCTCCTAGGGCGCCGACGCACACCAAGAAGAGAAGATCTCTTCTCTTCTTATTCTCATCTTCTTCTCTCTCGGCATGGGTTACTAAGGAAGGGAGACATTATCCCTCTCGGTTGGTGGCCGGAGCACGCGGGACAGAGAGTGGAGAGGAGTCGGCGGCGTGGAAGAGGGGCGCATGGTCACCGGCGGTGAGGGAGAAGGCTTGAGTGTTTGGCAGCGGGTTTGGGAAGAAGAAAACCCTTCTTCTTCCTTCCTCTCATTCTCCTTCATCCTCCTTAGCCTCTGTTGGATGGAGAGCAGGTGGCCGGCGGTTTGGGAAGAAGAAAACCCCTCTTTTTGTATACGGTTGCTTCCATTTTTTTTGTTTGTTTTGTGATAGGACTGCAAGTTCAAAATGTTTTCAAAGGAACAAATAGAGATCAAAAGTTCATTGTTGGAGTTAAAATGTTTGGTGAAGCTAATGGAATGCCAACAAAGAACAAACGTTTATTCATCTACCTACCAGCAGAATACTCCACAACAACCCCTACAACAAGGACAGTAGCCATTTCAGAATTTTCAGCAGCCATGTCAACAATTTCAGTAGCAAGATCAATATTTTCAGCAGTCCCATTCGAATTTTCAGCAACCAAATTATCAATTTCAGCAAGGGTAGCCACAATTTTAGCCTTTCCAACATTTTCAACAGCCTAATCAAAGTTTCCAACAACATTCTCAAGCATTTCAGCAGCCCTATTCAAATTTTCAGCAAAGCCAACCTTTCAATCAGCCACCACAGCAGTTTCAACAGAACTTCCAAGATTTCCAACAACCATTTCATTATGATCAGCAAGGATGGCAACCTTCACAATAAGTTTATCATCCACAATTCCAGAATTTTCAGCAAGATTTTCCATCTTCATAGCCCCAAAATTTCCAGCCTTTCAACCAACACTTTCAGCAAGCAGATCAGCAATTTCAGAGTCACAATTTTCAGCAACCTCCAATAAGTTGTCAAACTGATTTTCAACAACTTCAGCAACCCAATTATTCATTTGATCATCCCCAACTACTTGATTTTCAGAATTCACAGCCTACTTATAATTTTGAGCAACCTAATGCTACATTTCAAGACCAACAGGAGTTCCACAACAATCAAGGAGATTTTGAGGATTCTAGTGAGCTTGAGGCTCAACAGCAAAGGCTAGAGGAGAATTGGTTAGTACATGCATGAAGTTCATACCGCAGCTTAAGTGCGATGTTCTTTAACTTGCGGTGTTCAAGTCATCTTGGTCATGAAGACTTACACTTTGACATCTTAAGCAAGCATCTCCAAGGAGGTGTGGACCCAGGATGATTGGGTATAAGCCGAAGTGCTCGAAGATGTTTGAACAGCCTACAAAGGATTCACCACTCCTTGCGAGGAGATGTATACCCAAGGCCTATCGTCGGATTCTTACTCGAAGCCTCTAGCCAGAGGATCACATGTTCAGAGTATGAATCTCTCAGAAACATGAGAGTAACTAGAATCCGTAGGACGAAAAAGACATTGCTTGGGCTAAGTGTGACGTAGTCAGCCTAGTGGGGACTGACACACATAGACCGTGTCCTGAACTAAGTGGGTATAAGATGGTGAAGGGAATGGGGCACGATTCATTATAGCTGCTGAAGGGTTTCAGAATAATTTCTGAGGTCAACCGTTAATCTTACGATTAATTGGGGATCATGATGTACTACTAGGTGCCACTCATGATCGTTCTATAACTAGTTAATTATAGACGGCCAACATAAATCGAAAGACTATTTAGTCACACGCACTACGGGTAATCCGAGGGATTTAAAATGAGTTGAAAATTGGATTTTCTGATCAAGAGAGATAAGTCGAATTTGAATTTTTCAGAGATGCATCGGAAGCATAAAATGGCTAAGTCTTTTGAAGACTTATTGGACGAATTAAATGAGTTTAATTCGTATGGTATAGGCTTGGGTTTGGCCGGCCAAAGAGGGTCCCCACCCTCTTTGTTTGGCCGGCCACATTAAAAGGGGAGAACCAGATTGTTTGGTTTAAATTATAAAATAAATCAAGCGTGGTTTGTTTTATAAAATTATGGATAATATATATAAATTTTTATAAACCGAAGTTTGGTTTATTATTTTCATGGAAAATAAAATAAACTTTGAATAGTTTATTTTATTTTATAAAATCAATTATGAATTGATTTTTCCATGATAAGAAAAATATATATAATAAATTTCTTGTGAAAATTTATTCCATAATAAAAAGGGAGACATGGTTGTTTTTATTATAAATTAAATTATGATAAAAACTTGGCATGATGGAATAATTCATAGAAAAATTTATATGATAAATTTCTTATAAAAATTTATTCCATAAAAAGGAGACTTGGCGATTGAGAGGCTACTATATACAGGAACCAAGGCAAGGCTTGGAGATTAATCTAAGAGATCTAGAAATAAGCTCTCTCTCTCTCCTTCTCTCCCTCTCCCTCCTCTAGTGCCGCCGGCCCTAAAAGGAGGACCCCTTTGTTGCCGTGAGCTTCATCCACCAAGCAGCTGCCGAAGAAGAAGAAGAAGCGGGCGCAACTCCTTCCTTCCTCCCGGAATCTTGATTCCGTTCTTCGTTTGGTGGTTAGTCTTCCCATCTCTCTCTTGGTATTCTTGTCATGCCTTTGGAGAATCTAGTAGTTCTTGTCGGCACGAAACTCGTGGCTTTGTGAAGTCATCCCGAAGAAAACTCGGCGTGGACGCGAATAGAGGCGGAGCTTCCAAGGGACGCTTACGGTTGGATCTCGTCCCTTCCTTCGAGTTACACGAGGTATTAAGTAAATTAGTTTACTCTCTGCAAAATTTTAATATATGATCATGTCTACACAATATAAGGTTGCATGTTTAGATGTGTGGTTAAATAATTTGGGAAATTATTTATGCTAAATCTTCCGCTGCACGTAATAAATTTTAAAATTATGAACCCGCATCCATGTCAACATGCACCCGGTCCCAACACCACATACATACATCATAAGTGCGCATCCCTAAGTAAATACGAGGTAGCGAGCCCCGACCTACTAGGGTAGGAACAGCTACGGTAGTTCCAAACACCGGGGCGTTCTTAAGGTGCCCATCCCTATTGGAGAGCTACGGTAGTCCCAGAACCGTGGACAGCTACGGTAGTCCAAAACCGAGGCGTTCTTAAGTGCCCATCCCTGTTGGACAGCTACGGTAGTCCCAAAACCGTGGACAGCTACAGTAGTCCAAAACCGAGCCGTTCTTAAGGTGTCCATCCCTTGGACCCTTACTTCGGTCCGGTACAAGCCCATTCATAAAATAAAATAACTATGCATGCTTCATCATTCATACTTATTTCATAATATCATTATGCCTTCATCATTCATACTTATCATTCGTACTTAAGGCATAATCATCATCTTTATCCATATTCTTTCATTCATAAAAACGTGACATCCATACATAATCATACTTCTAGGCATAAATATCATCTTAGTTCATAAAGCTTGCATGATCATGGTACATAAATAAACATGCAATTCATACATGATACATTTCATCTAGCATACATAATCCTAGAATCCAGCGTAAAACATTCATGGGTAAGCTACATATACACATGGTGCATACTACCTAGGTTCATGGCATTCATCATAAAATATGCATAGACCTTCATACACATACATCTATTATAAGCATTTAACCTTCTACATGCATCATTCTATTCATCATAACATACCCCTACATTACATACATATGTTCATGGTATGTGATCTAAATATTCATGAGTAAAGCATAACATAGAACCTAACATACAAGGTCATGTCACATAACACATAAGCTAAGATTTTGGTAATATAAAGATCCGTACATCGTGCTTAACTATGTACTTACATTATGGTAACTTATAAACATGTATCCTTGAGACCTTAGCCCAATTCAAACCCTAAATTTGGGTCTTGGCCGAAACCCTAAGGGGCCATGAATCCATAGAAAATTCACCTAAGTCATGATTAACATCCCATACCTTACATATCATGCCATGGAAAACCATTTGAACTCTTGATTGGACTTAACCCTAAGTCCTAGGCCTAAACCCATGTGTTGGCCGAAACCCTAGAAGGATAATAAGCCCATAGGAAAATTCATATAAATCACCATTATTACCCATAAGATATCATAGGAAACATACTAATCATGCTTGGAATGGTTGGAGTTTACCCTAGCCCTTTAACCTTGATGTGGCCGAAACCCTAGGGGGGTTTTGGGGTGCTACAAAAACTTCCAAAATCATACTTTTAGGCTTAACCTATCATGAGTAAACATTTGAAAGCATAAGAGAGATCTTTAACATGATTTTTAGCCCAAAACCTTGCTTGGCCGAAACCTTCACAAGCCCTAACCATGGATTTTTCAACATAGCATGCCAATAAGAACTTAGATCATGACAAATAACTTGGAAGCTATCATACCATAGGTGAGGGGGTCTTACCTTCCCTTATCTTGGATTAAATCCTTGAATAAAGAAATAGAAAGAACCTTCTTGACTCCACACTTCTCCTTAGCCCTTGTAGCCTAGTAGAGAACCTTGAGTCTTCAAGATGGGGTCCTTGGTGGAAACTTTCCTAAGGGGAGAACCTTTGTGGGATTCGAGCAAGGAGGAAGAGGAAGAAATGAAGAAGAGAAGGGAAAATGTAACTCCCATGCCACCTTTATACCACATTAAGGAGGGCAAGTGATGAGTCATGGTGTCTCTTCCCTTGATGACTCTTCATTTTCCCTAAGCCTTAACCAAAATCCACTTCATCCTCTACTAGCACTCCCTTGCTAGGTGAATTGGTTAGTACATGCATGGTGGTACCATAGGTCCAAGGTTCAATCCTTGGTGCATGCACTTTATTTTTTCCTATTTTATTTTATTTTATTTTTATATTATTTTCAAAAATTCCCCAAAAATTTCCCCATGATCCTGCTAATATTCCTAATTAAAACCCATTTATATTTATATTAAATTTCACCTAAAATCACTAATAATCATGGTCTTAGAAAAGCCCATTAGTACTTAGCTTTTCAATTTAAATGAGAAATTATGGATAATTAGGCTAAGGTTCGTACTAGTATCTCTAAATTCCTTCAAAACCATCTAGACATGATCAATATTTTAAAGAAAATATTGAGGAGATTTTCCGGGTGTTACAGTATACCCATGTATCAACTTGATTTCACATATCCATGACTTGTAAGCTCAAGTCATCAGTTGACCTACATACTAGTCTCCATGCATTAATATTGTCCTTGAATATTAATACTTGACTAGGAATGGTTTAGAGTAGTGTTCTCTACATCATCTCACTATAGATTCAACCAATCGATATAATATAGATGACAACCTACTACCCAATGACATTATTATACTTAGTTATTTGGTACAAATACAAAGTAAGTATAATAACCAAACATGCCTTTATTAATGATAGAATATGATACAAAAAGTCCCTTGTCAATCATCACATAATTGGCTCTAGGGCTCCTACTAACAGGAATAAGGCAAGGTATCGATGGTGGCCCCCTCGGCGAAGCCCTTCCCCTCATCAGCGACAAGCCGAAGAGGATAGAAGCAGGCAACGATCCCAGTCACAGTCGAGGGGAAGGAGTCAGGGGATAGCTCCTCTCCCATCTATCACCCTGAGAGAGATCCCAAGAAGGGCAAAGCTCCAGTGCGCGGACCTCCATCGGGCTATGTGGGAGTGATCTCTGGAGGACCTACCGAGGGAGATTCTTATCAGGCAAGGAAGGTCCACATGCGTCGGCTGGAGAACTACGCCATCGGGACAAGAAGTGACTAGCGCCAGGGCCATGTTATTTCATTTGGCCTGAAGATCTGGAGGACATGGAAGCTCCCCATGAAGACGCTCTGGTAATCCTTGCCCTATTGCTAATTACGAGGTTAAGCGTGTCTTTGTGGACAAAGGTATCTCCGTCAATATCCTCTATAAGGCAGCCCTAGACCAGATGCAGATCGACGAAGAGGAGCTGCAACCAGTCTCCACCCCGTTCTTCGGCTTCATCGGATATAGGTGCAGCTGATAGGGCAGATCTATCTGTCTCTGTCGCTGGGGGATGACATGCTGGAGAGGACCCGAAGGGCACCCGTCATGATCATGGACCCCATCATCCAACAACGCCATCCTAGGGCATCCGGCACTCAGCCTATTCAAGGCGGTCATCTCAGTCTACCACCAAAAGATCATGTTCCTGGTGGGCGAGCAAGTGGTCGAAGTCAAAGGGGACCAGCTAGCCTCTCGATGATGCTACAGCGGGGAGGTCAGGACCGAAACCCGCAAGAACCCGAAAATGCATGAAGCACTACAAATTAACATGATGAACCCTCGGGACGAAGAAGGACCTAAAGAGGAGCGCAGGGAGGTCGAAAGCGAAGAGGTCCAGGTTCACCCTCAGCAAGCAGGAGGAATCACAAGGATAGTGGCTGACCTTACACAAGAGCTGAAAATCCATCTGATCAGCTGCCTGAAGGACCATCAGGACGTGTTTGCATGGGCTACAGAAGAGATCAAAGGAGTCCCCCCTACTCTGGCCACGCATCTCTTGCACATAACCCCGGGAGCCTTGCAGGTGAAGCAAAGGCGATCACACTTTGCGCCCGAGCAAGTCAAGATCATTAGGGAAGTGGTCGCCAAGTTGCTAAAGGTCGGACACATAAGAGAAGTTCAATTCCTGACCTAGTTAGCAAATATTGTACTTGTCCCTAAGCCCGGGAGTAAATGGCGGGTCTGTATTGATTTTAGAGATTTAAATAATGTTAGCCCTTAAGATATCTACCCCTTCCCTCGTATTGATCGGCTGGTGGATTCTATCTCTAGTTGTGATTTTATTTCGATGTTAAATGCTTATTAGGGATACTACCAAGTTCCTCTTGCCCGGATATACCAAGAAAAAGTCAGTTTCATGACAATAGACTGTACCTACTACTACAATGTCATGCCGTTTCGGTTACGGAACGTAGAGGTAACCTATCAGCGGATGACAGACAAGGTCTTCCACCATCAAATTGGGAGAAACATTAAGGTATACGTCAGTGATATCCTGGTCAAGACTGAGAAGGGGAAAGACATGATAGCCGACCTGGAAGAAATATTCGCCACCCTGAGTGCCAACAAGTTGAAACTGAACCCCGCCAAGTGTCTATTCGGGGTGAAGAGTGGTCGGTTCCTCGGGTATATGGTGACAGAAAGGGGGATTGAAGCTAACTCGAAAAAAGTCCAAGCCATCCTCGACATGTCATCTCCTCGCAACTTCAAGGACGTATATTGACTGAATGGTAGAATTACAGCCCTGTCCAGGTTCATCTCCAAATCTTCTGATAGGACCTTGCCATTCTTCAAGATTCTGAGAAAGGCAGTTAAATTTGATTGGGATGACTAGTGCGAGAAGGCTTTCACTAATTTAAAGGCATACCTCACTGAGCTCCCCATCCTTTATAAGCCATTGGAGGGAGCGACATTGTTCGTCTACTTGTCCGTGACTGAACAAGCTGTGGGTTCTGTGCTCATTTAGGAAGAAGGTACTGTTCAGTACCCAGTCTACTTCGTCGGACATCTCTTGAAGGACGCAGAGACCCGATATACTACTATAGAGAAACTGGCCTATGCTTTGTTACCAATGGCTCGAAGACATAGGCCATATTTTATAGCACATCCCATCGTGGTGCTCACCAACAGCCTGATGTGTCCTCATTAACCCAGAAGCTTCAGGATGGCTCATCAAGCGAACAGCAAAGTTGATCAAATATGGGATAGAGTATCACCCTCGTACCACTATCAAAGCACAAGCTCTTGCTGATTTTATGCTCGAGGTTGACCCAGAACCTGACGCTAATGAAGTATGGAAGATCTACGTTAATTGCTCCTCCAACCACAAGAATAGCGTGGTCGGAGTCCTGATGATCTCCCATAGAGGAGATGTATTGCAATTGTCTATCCGACTCCACTTTCGGGCCACCAACAACGAAGTCGAATATGAGGCGATGCTTGCGGTGTAACAAGCAGCCAAGCATGTGGGAGTTGCTCGGTCATCTTACACTCAGACTCTTAATTGGTCGCCCAGAAGATAAAAGGCGAGTTCGAAATAAAGAATGAGCGCCTATAAAGATATGTGGCCATTTATGAACAGCTGAGATCCTACTTCACCGAGGTTGTTCTGTAGAATATTTCCCAAGTTGACAATGTTAAGGTAGACGAGCTAGCCAAGTTGGCTAGCTCCATTACCTCGTGGACTTTGGACGAGCCCAGTGACACAGAAGGAACAGTGGCTCAGATAGAAGGGGAGGCTGCCGACACTGTGCTACTGTTGGTTACGGAGGTATGGCTTGGCAGTTTCCAAGACAACCACGGGGTCGTACTTGAGAGACCTCTCTATGTCTACGGATTAAAATTTAAATCTAAATAGAGACCCGTCCCTCAAACGACCGTCTCGTCGTCGTGTTAATTAATCCAAGTTACAACTTAGCCAAAACCAAGGATAAGACTTTGTAACTTTCTGGATTAATTAACCGCAGAAAAGACGACGAATGGATCGCCGATTTTTGTATTTGTATTCAGGGTCCATGACACATAATTAATTATCAAATTCATTAGCAAATAATTAATCTACGATAACTAATTATCTACATGCAATGACAACAAATATCAAAGCAATTAACATGACAAATGTAAAACGAAGCTCGGGAGAGTTATACCTCGTCGTTTATCTCGCAGTCTTCTACTTTATGACCCTCCTCTCCTGGACATCGTGTGGATGATGATATACCAAGATGCGGGATCACCAAATCTTTGAATTAACCACCTTTCTTCAAGCTACATCCAATCACCAACACAAAACCCTAGAAGCCTAGGGTTGCATGCGCTGGCCACCTATCCTCCACTCCTCCTCAGCCGTCGGCCACCTCAAGCTCCAAGCTCCGGTCAGCCGCAGGGCAACACCAAGTGGAAGGCTAGGAAGAGGAAGAAATGGAAGAAGAAACTGAGATGAACTCTTTCTTCCTCCACAAAACCCTCAACCGACCTCTCCTCCTTCTTCTTCACCGTCGGCGCCACAAAGGAGGATTCCCTGCCGCCGACTGTGCTCCTGCTGCCTTCCGGTTGATCCCGCACAAGAGAAGAAGAAGAGGAGAAGTGAACTAGAAGAAGATGATACTTCTCCAATCTCTACCGATAGCCACTTCCTCTCCTTCATCGGCGCCGACACCCAAGCCAAAGGGCTTTGCTTTCTCCCCACACCGCCGATCTCTTCCCTACCTTGTTGCTACCGCGTGCCACCAAGAAGATGTTGAGTCTTCCTGGTCTATCGCTGACCACCACAAGGAGAGGAGGAGTAGACCCATGGAGGATGAAGAGAGAGTTTCTTCTCCTACTTGTTATGCGTGACCTAGGAGAGAGAGAAGAGGGAGGGAAAGGGATTGGGGTTTTTCTTTTGTGATTAATTGAATTAATTCTCAATTAATTCATTAAACCTTGTATCATGACTCCTATGGGGTATTTATAGGGCTAAGGTAGGGACTATGAGGAGGAGTTGGTTCTTGGCCCTCTAATGGATCCAAACCGATCCATTCATGGTGATCCATTCCACTAAATGATCCCATTGTACTTCCTCACCAACCCCCATATTTTCATATGGGCTCCACCTATTATGAGTCATCCATCTCCCCTTATTTAAGATATTGAATGCCCGATAATTAATTTAATTTACTGATAATTAAATTAATTATCCTCTTGATCCTTGATTAGTACCACTCAACCTTTTCATCATGTCGAACCATAGTCCACTTGCAAGATTTGACATGACGATCCTTTTGAGCTCACCAAGGGGGCATCATCATCCCGACTTACCAGGACACGGATTCCATTAATAATCAATGCACACCATATAATTAATATTAATTCTCAATTTACCGGGCCTATTGATTTAACAGAATAAATCTAACCCTTTGGTAAGTCAAAGAAATAATATATAATTATACGTGCCCGTTATTATTTCGGGATTAAGAGATCGTACTCCATAATATTATCCGAGGTCTAATCTAATTTACTAAGTCAGTACAAAATTAGATGACCTCTCTTTTGGTCCTACCAATATACACAAAGTACACTAGTGTAATTCTATGGTTAAGATAAACCACACCTAATTACACTACAACTATGCTGATGGTTTGTCCAACTCCATCTTGGTTGTGAGCCTCTTTCTTATACTTCGACAAGGGAACCTGATAACACGATCTTTTGTACGACACCACGCACCATGTTATCTACAATGCCAAGTATTAGACATTTTGTGCACATACTATTATATAATGCACTACGTGATTTTGCAATTCTCTTTAAAATGTAAATGTATCCTAACCAAAAGCAAGACTTTTAGTATACATCCTAACAATCTCCCACTTATACTCAAAGACTTTGCTGTTTTCAAAATGACATACATCTAACCTCTAGATCCTTCACATGCATAAAAGCTCTCGCTACTAAGGCCTTAGTGAAATGATTTACCTAGGTCATCTTCTGATGCACTCTAGGCAATGACAACTATTCCTCTTCTGGGTGGTACTTACTCTCTATGTGTTTACAAGCCTTATGGACTCATGATTCCTTCGAGTTTGCAACTACACCCTTTTAATCACATCAAATGTGATAGTTCTGAGCAAACCAGGAATCACATCGAAGTCCATCTTGAGGTTCATGAACCATGTATCTATATTGGCTGTGATGCAGGCAGCCAAATATCCAACCTCCATAGCAGTGTCCATCACGTAGCCACTGTGCGACACTCAGCTATACCATGGTTCTAGCTCCTAAAAGTTAACATAAAACCCGAGGAATACTTATATTTGCCCCTATTTAGATTGGGATTCTGTATCCATATAACCCACAAGAAGTTGTTCTGCCCGATAAATATGCATATAGTCCTTAGTCCTTCTCAGGCACTAATACTTGCTTTTACCGCAGTTCAATTTCCTTGACTTGGGTTACTCCGATATCTGTTACCTATGCCCACGGAACAACAAATATCTGGGCTTGTTTCTAGCATACATGAGACTTCCTTTAGCCAATGCTAGAGGAACAGTCATTACCTACTCGATCACCTTTGATAATCTAAACATATCTCTTTAGATAGAGTAGCTCAAAAACTGAAAAGTACAAAACTTTTCCATGGAGGTATTCATGCTAGAACGAGCTAGGACAATGATTTATATGAAACTTGGAATGAATACATCATCTTTGTCTAGAGATCCCTTAGATCTTTGATCCCCAAGGATGTGTCTTACCTCTCCTTAGTCCTTTATAATTGTGTGGACAACCATAACCTTACGTCTGACAATATTTCATCATTGTTGCCAACCAACAAAATATTATCTACGTATAGTACAAGAATACCACTCCGTTTCTGTCACATACAATATCGTCATCCTTTAAACAAATCCATATAACTGGATTTATTTCATCAAAGTGGATGATCCTTGTCATGGGTCTAGGGATCCGGTTCATGTTAACTTAGGACCCAATCCATAAACTCTCCAAGAACATGAGAGCTTTATGTTGAGCAACAACCCTCCCACTGTGACAAGGTACTCTCTGTTGGGGCAATCAACCCTGAGATGATCTGGAGGATCGTGATATTTTGATGTATGGGCAATATGGTTAAGTTAGGATGTGTGTTGTTCTCATATGTGTACATGAGTGTGCAGGTGTACAGGTACACATGGACTTGGTTGATGCCTTTAGGTGAAGGATGGCAAGGAGGCAAGTTGGAGGCTTGCGTGCATCCGAGGGACCGTTGGATAGCAGGGATGATGAGCCGAGAAATGCCGACTACGAGGCATACGTGAAGGGTGACATGGAGGCAAGCTGGAGGCTTGCGTGCGCATCCGAGGGACGAGGGTCGAAGATGAAGATGGCGTGAAGGCAACAGTCAAGACTGCTAGTGAAGAGTCAACTGAGTTGTGAGGGTCTAAGTATGAGTGTTTGTACTTAGGGGCTAAGTCAGGAGGGTTTGAGTGCGGAGTGACTTGTATTCAGGAGTGAAACCCTAGGCTTAGGTGGGTACCAGTCGATTGGACCATGGGCAGTCGACTGGTATAGGCTGAAACAGGCTGGCAGATTCGAACGTTGTACTGTAACGATCGAATCTGATGTTGGGACCGGGTGCATGTTGATAAGGATACAGGTTCGTAAAATTTTAAATTTTTACGTGCAGCGGAAGAATTAGCATAAAATAATTTCTCAAATTATTTTAACCACGTATCTAGCATGCAACCTTATGATGTGTGGACATGATCATAAATTAAAACTTTGCGGAAAAGTAAACTAATTTACTTTGTACCTCGCGTAACTCGAAGAAAGGGACGAGATCCAACCGTAGCGTCCCTTGGAAGCTCCGCCTCTATTCGCGTCCACGCCGAGTTCTCTTCGGGATAACTTCGCAAAGTCACGAGTTTTGTACCGACGAGAACTACTAGATTCTCTAAAGGCACAACTAGAAGATCAAGAGAGAAGAAAGTAAACTAACCACCAAGAAACGGAATCTAAATTCCGGGAAGGAAGGAGATGCTATCCGCTTCTTCTTCTTCTTGGTTGACTTCTCCTTGGAGATGATAGCCTACGACAACCCTTGGAGGGGGAGGATGGTGCGCCGGCCCTAGGTGGGATGGACGCCGGCCCTAGGGTGAGCAAGGGGCGCCGGCCCTAGGAGGAAGAGAAAGGTAGAGAATAAGAGAGAGAGGGAGAGAACTACTAGATCTCTTGATAACTCAATTAAGAATTCAAGGCTTGCCTTTGGTTCCTTTAAATAGTAGCCTCTCCCTTGCCAAGTCTCCTTCTTAACGGAATTTTCATAAGAAATTTATCCTATAAATTTTTCTTATGTATTATTCCGTTTAAGCCAAGTTTTATTATAACTAACTTTATAATAAAACAAATACATCTCTCCTTTTATTATGGAATACTTTTTTACAAGAAATTTATAAATTTTCTTATTATGGAAAAATCAATTCATAATTGATTAAAATAAACCATTCCATGGATCATTTTAATTTCCATAAAAAGAATAAATTTCTATAAATTTCTTTATATAAATTTCTTTATACAAATTTATTTATCCATAATTTATAAAACAAATCGCGCTAGATTTATTTTATTAATTAAACCAAATAAATTGGTTTTCTCCCCAAGTGGTGGCCAGCCAAAACAAAGAGGGTGGGCACCCTCTTTGGCCGGCCAAACCGAGCCGAGCCCATCGCGAATTAAACTCATTTAATTCGCCCAATAAGCCTTCAAAAGACTTAGCCATTTTTAGCTTCCGTTGCGCCTCTGATTAACTCAGATTCGACTTATTTCTCTTGATCGGAAAATTCAATTTTCAACTCGTTTAAAATCCCTCGGATTACTCGTAGTGCGTGTGACTAAATAGGCTTTCGATTTATGTTGGCCGTCTATAATCAACTAATTATAGAACGATCATGAGTGGCACCCAGTAGTACATCATGACCCCCAATTAATCGAAAGATTAACGGTTGACCTCAGAAGTAATTCTAAAACCCTTCAGTAGCTCTAATGAATCGTGCCCCATTGCCTTCACCATCTTATATCCACTTGGTTCAGGACATGGTCTGTGTGTGTCAATCCCCACTAGGCTGACTACGTCACACCTAGCCAAAGTAGTGTCTTTCTCGTCCTTTGGATTTCTAATTACTCTCATGTATTTAAGAGACTCATACTCTAAATATGACATGCTCTGGCCAGAGGCTTTGAGTAACAATCCGACGATAGGCCTGGGTATACATCTCCTCGCAAGGAGTGGTGAATCCTTTGTAGGCTGTTCAAACATCTTCAGGCACTTCGGCTTATACCCAATCATCCTGGGTCCACACCTCCTTGGAGATGCCTGGTTAAGATGTTAAAGTATAAGTCTCCATGACCAAGATGACTTGAACACCGCAAGTCAACCATATGAAGTTTTACAGCTAGTCACTCCAATGAACTAGTTCCCTTAACTAGCATCCATGTTTATCTCCGGACATCCCAATGTCACCAGCCAGTGAGAATCAGCTGATTAGAGAATAACCCATGCTAGTCTCAACAGAATTGATAGTGTCTGTTTTTATCAATTCATCGACTAGGGATATTTTCAATACTTCACAATTACACATGTAGAGATAATCACTAGTTGTGATCTCATCACAAATTCTCTTATGCTGTGAATTGTATTACGGACATTCAGTAGATGAGTTTAAGATCCCAATCAAATACACAAACATGTATACTCAAATAGTGAATTTTCATGTATTAAAATAAATGTTTACAATCATAAGGCGATTGCCTTAGGACACTTCTCTCATATCACTAACAAACTCCCACTTGGCCTAATGCCAATCGCTACGGTATCCAATACCACAGGCTCTAACATGACCCTCAAACTTGCTCTGAGGCAAGGCCTTAGTTAAAGGATCCGCTAAATTCCTTTCAGTGGGAATTTTCTCAATTTGTATATCATTCCTACTTATAATCTCTTTGATCAAATGATAGCGGCGAAGCACGTGTTTGGATCGCTGATGAGACCTTGGTTCTTTTGCTTGTGCAATAGCTCAATTGTTGTCGCAGTAAACCGGCACTGCTTCATCAATGGTTGGAACCACGCCAAGTTCGGAGACAAACTTCTTGATCCAGACTGCTTCCTTTGCTGCTTCCGAAGCTGCGATATATTCCGCTTCCGTGGTAGAATCCGCTACGGTGTCTTGTTTGGAACTCTTCCAACTTATTGCGCCTCCATTCAAAGTAAATACGTATCCAGACTGAGATTTGGAGTCATCCTTATCTGTCTGGAAACTGGCATCTGTATACCCACGTATTACCATATCTCCTTCTCCATATATTAGGAACACATCCTTAGTTCTTCTTAAGTACTTATGGATTGTCTTGATAGCAGCCCAGTGATCCATACTTGGATCAGACTGGTATCTGCTCGTGACGCTCAGAGCATATGATACATCGGGCCGAGTACATAACACAGCATACATGATAGATCCTATCGCGGATGCATAAGGAATCTTATTCATGCAAATCCTCTCGTCTTCTGTGCGCGGACACATAGACTTTGAAAGGTTGATCCCATGCCTGATGGGAGGGTAACCTTTCTTGGATTCCGACATGCTAAACCTTTTTAACACTCGGTCTATATATGTAGACTGCGAAAGACCAAGCAACCGTTTTGATCTATCTCTATAGATTCTAATTCCAAGGATATAGGTTGCTTCTCCCAGGTCTTTCATGGAGAAAGTTTTGGACAACCAATTTTTAACTGTCTGTAAAACTGATACATCGTTTCCTATAAGTAATATGTCATCGACATATAATACTAGGAATACGACTGCACTCCCACTAACCTTCTTGTACACACAAGGTTCGTCAGGATTTTGTGAGAAATCAAACTCTTTGATTGTTTCATCAAAACGGATGTTCCAGCTCCTGGATGCTTACTACAGTCCATATATGGATCGTCGAAGCTTGCATACTTTGGTTTTATCAATCGATGTGAAACCTTCAGGTTGTATCATGTATACATCCTCAAGCAGGTTTCCATTAAGGAAAGCTGTTTTCACATCCATTTGCCATATCTCATAATCATAATGAGCTACTATGGCTAGGAGCATCCGAATGGATTTAAGCATAGCTACTTACAAATAGGTTTCGTCATAATCAATTCCTTGTTTCTGACGATATCCTTTTGCCACTAATCTAGCATTAAAGGTAACAACATTACCTTCCATGTCGGTTTTCTTCTTGAAAACCCACTTGCACCCTATGGGTTTAATCCCTTCAGGTGGGTTAACCAAGTCCCATACTTGATTTTCGTACATGGAATCCATTTCCGACTTCATGGCTTCAAGTCATTTGTCCCTTTCTAAATTTTTCAAAACATCTTCATAACTGATAGGTTCGTCATCTCTTATGAGTAACACGTCATTCGATTCACTTATGAGAAATCCGTATCTCTCTGTAATATTGCGTGTCCTATCAGATCTACGAAGAGGTGGTGGTGTTTTAGGTTCAACTGATAGCTCATCATTATGAGTTATTGGTTGTGGGTCTAGACTAGGTGTCTCTGTAATGTCTATTGGAGTTTCTTGAACTTCATCAAGTTCAATGCCACTCCCACTGTTTTCTTGTAAAAAAATTCTTTTTCAAGAAATACAGCATGCCTTGAAACAAACACTTTTTGTTCCAAGGGATGATAGAATTGGTAACCCTTCGTTTCCTTAGGCTATCCAATAAATAGACATTTATCAGACTTAGCATCCAATTTGTCTGATACAGTCCGCTTCACATAAGCATGACAACCCCATATCTTAAGGGGAGTTAAGTGAGGTTTCTTACTATTCCATGTCTCATATGGAGTAGTAGAGACTGCCTTGGTCGGGACTCTGTTTAGCAAGTAAACAGCTGTCTTAAGTGCATAGCCCCAAAAGAATGTTGGAAGAGTTGCATGATTCATCATCGACCTAACCATGTCCATCAAGGTTCGGTTGCGCCTCTCAGATACACCATTATGTTGTGGTGTATATGGCGGAGTCTATTGGGACAATATCCCATTGTCCCTAAGATAATCTTGAAACTCTTGACTTAAGTATTCACCACCCCGATCGGATCGAAGTATCTTAATACTTTTGCCAAGCTGTTTCTCTACTTCATTTCTGAACTCTTTGAATTTCTCAAAATTTTCAGACTTGTGTTTCATCAAGAACACATACCCGAATCGTGAGTGATCATCGATAAAGGTAATGAAGTAGCTATAGCCTCCTTGTGCAAGAGTTGACATTGGTCCACATACATCAGTATGTATTAGACCAAGCAATTCTCCCACTGGATTACCTTTTCCAGAAAAGGGTAATTTGGTTATCTTGCCTTTTAAGCATGATTCGCATGTATCAAATGAACCGGGTTCAAATGATTCCAAATTTCCACATCGGTGTAATTTGGTCATGCGTTTCTTACTTACATGGCCAAGACGACAATGCCACGTGTAGGAGTCTATTCGATTATCTATTCGAGCACGTTTGTTGCTAACTTCGATATTGAAAAAGTCACCGGATAAATCTAACGTGTAGATACCATTGCACAAAGTTCCATTCCCATAAAGAACGCCATTTAAAGTTATGTAACAACAATTGTTACTGAAAGTTAAATGATAACCCTTTTCATTCAAACATGAAATAGATACAATGTTCTTTATTAATGAAGGAACAAAATAACAATTATCCAATTCTAAGACACGTCCTGTAGGGAGCTTTAGCAAATATGTTCCGATGGCAACAGCAGCAATCTTTGCTCCGTTTCCAACTTGCAAATTCGCTTCTCCCTTGACGAGTCTTCTTCTATTCCTTAGCCCCTGTATGTCATTACATATATGTGAGCTACACCCAGTATCAAGTACCCAGGTGTTTGAGGAAATAGAGTGACATTCAATAACAAAGATACTTGAAGAGGATGGGGCATCGGATGCCTTCTCTTTCAAAGACTCAAGATAAACCTTGCAGTTTCTTCGCCCGTGACCCTCCTTGCCACAGTGATGGTAAGTACCTTTTAGGGTATTTTCAGTCTTTTTGGCCCTTTTCTTCTTTCCCTTATTCTGTTCTTTGGCCTTCCTCTTAGAACCTTTCTTCGAGGAACCAACTAATAGTACCGTCTTTTGATCCTGCTTCACAGAAGGCTCTACAGTCTTCAGCAGGTTGAGCAACTCAGGAAACTGGTCTGGAGTTGCATTTTCAGGAGGACGGTTGGGAAGTTGATCTTCAAGGACATAAGCAAACTTCTCTGCCTTGAGGACTATCCTCAGGTTTCGAAGCCAGTCCATGAAGTTTGGCCCAGTCAGTTTATTAGTGTCCAAAATGGAACGCAAATTCAGAGAAGACATGATCGAGTGATTGTCCTAGAAATACAAATTGAGCTTATGTGAGAAGAATGATTAAAGAATGTATCAACATACATTAATAAAATCCTATTTATTTTTCAAATTGAATAACCCTTTTTATCAATTCGGGAGATCGTAGGAACATCTCCAAATAGGTTGATATCCAACCATAGATAAGAACAACCATGGCTATGGCCATCAAGTTATTCTTAGCTATGAAGGTAGGTAATTATACCGATTACGTATCACATATATGTAACTATCACTTTATGCTATCAACTAATTGAATGTTTGCATAAATCATTGGGTTGTTAACTCATTAACAAGTATGCAACATTATACATAGCACCCAACTGCACCTCTCTTTACATCGACCTTGGCTGTGGCACAACAAATCGATGCTCCAAGCTTAAGGCTGACCCATTAATCAAGAAATAGTTTTAATATGGTTGGAGCTCATTCAACCGTTTAGTTAGGCTTGGATGTGTCCAACAACCAAAACTAAGGATTGACCTCTGACTCCAACTATATTATTCATAAACTAATTCCATGGTTTGAACATGTTGAGGTTCAAGCAGGGCATGGATGTGTCCATCAACCCAAACAAGAAACAAAACTCCGGTTCTAACCATATTAATGGAAGGTGTTAGCCTTAATATTTTGTAAGGGGTTTTAGGTCTCATCCTTTCTTTTCTAAGCACATTCATGACATATAATTATGTCATGACTAACGATTTCCTTAATAAAGTATGTATGTGACTTAATTTATCAAGTCTCATTAATTGAATTAGGAACCGGATTTCCTAATTCTAATTTCATACTTTATTCAAGGAATTATTTTGGGAAACAATTTCCTAAATTGTCATAATCAATTTCGGAAATAATATGTTTAAGACTTTGATTTCTCTAAATCAAATCTTATTAAATTAAGAGGCAATTCCCTTAATTCAACCACATATTATTTTCATGAAAATCTCTTTTAAGAAAACTCTATAGGAAACCATTTTCCTAATTAATTTTGGAGACAACAATATGTAAGAGCATCACCTCTTAAATCATATTTTAATCATAGATTTAATTAATTACAACAAATTATTTTCTAAGGGTGGCTCCCCGAGGCTTAGATACCCAAAGAAAAGAAATTTGTCGTAAATCCAATTTGGACGACTCCCCGAGGCTCAATCCAAATTAAACATGACAATTTTATTTAAAATGGGAAATTAAATTACAACAACTAACTTTAAATTGGACGGCTCCCCGAGGCTCAATCCAAAATAAAGAATTTTGTTAATAATTTAAAATCAATTCGAATTTAATTGCCAATTAATGATCCATAAATTTGTCTAGACTTTCTTAAAAGAAAATGCCTGAAATTGCGAGATTTCATAATAGGTTTTCAGAATAATTGTAAGTTTCTGGTACAAAGAAAACTTACATATTTCCAAAGTTGGAAAATTTCCAAAATAGGAAATTTCTAAAATTGGAAAGTTTCCAATGATGGGAAGTTTTCACAATTATCATAAAATTTCAGAAACTAGTATATTTCAAAAGTTTGCAAAATTTCATGAGGATTTCCAAACTTTGAAATTCCTAAATCTAAAATTTATCATAATTGGAAAGTTTCCATAATTGGAAAATTTTCCAAAATTGAGATCATGATAAAGTTTTCCGCAAAACAATTATATGATTATGTCGAACACTAACCGGCTCTGATACCACTGTTGGGTCCGGGTGCATGTTGACAAGGATACAGGTTCGTAAAATTTTAAACTTTTACGTGCAGCGGATGAATTAGCATAAAATAATTTCTCAAATTATTTTAACCACGTATCTAGCATTCAACCTTATGATGTGTGGACATGATCATAAATTAAAACTTTGCGGAAAAGTAAACTAATTTACTTTGTACCTCGCGTAACTCGAAGAAAGGGACGAGATCCAACCTAGCGTCCCTTGGAAGCTCCGCCTCTATTCGCGTCCACGCCGAGTTCTCTTCGGGATGACTTCGCAAAGTCACGAGTTTTGTGCCGACGAGAACTACTAGATTCTCTAAAGGCACAACTAGAAGATCAAGAGAGAAGAAAGAAAACTAAACACCAAGAAACGGAATCTAAATTCCGGGAAGGAAGGAGATGCTATCCGCTTCATCTTCTTCTTGGTTGACTTCTCCTTGGAGATGATAGCTCACGACAACCCTTGGAGGGGGAGGATGGTGCGCCGGCCCTAGGTGGGATGGACGCTGGCCCTAGGGTGAGCAAGGGGCGTCGGCCCTAGGAGGAAGAGAAAGGGAGAGAATAAGAGAGAGAGGGAGAGAACTACTAGATCTCTTGATAACTCAATTAAGAATTCAAGGCTTGCCTTTGGTTCCTTTATATAGTAGCATCTCCCTTGCTAAGTCTCCTTCTTAACGGAATTTTCATAAGAAATTTGTCCTATAAATTTTTCTTATGAATTATTCCGTTTAAGCCAAGTTTTATTATAGCTAACTTTATAATAAAACAAATACATCTCTCCTTTTATTATGAAATAAATTTTTACAAGAAATTTATAAATTTTCTTATTATGGAAAAATCAATTCATAATTGATTAAAATAAACCATTCCATAGATCATTTTAATTTCCATAAAAAGAATAAATTTCTATAAATTTCTTTATATAAATTTCTTTATACAAATTTATTTATCCATAATTTATAAAACAAATCGCGCTAGATTTATTTTATTAATTAAACCAAATAAATTGGTTTTCTCCCCAAGTGGTGGCCGCCAAAACAAAGAGGGTGGGCACCCTCTTTGGCCGCCAAACCGAGCCGAGCCCATCGCGAATTAAACTCATTTAATTCGCCCAATAAGCCTTCAAAAGACTTAGCCATTTTTAGCTTCCGTTGCGCCTCTGATTAACTCAGATTCGACTTATTTCTCTTGATCGAAAATCCAATTTTCAACTCGTTTAAATCCCTCGGATTACTCGTAGTGCGTGTGACTAAATAGGCTTTCAATTTATGTTGGCCGTCTATAATCAACTAATTATAGAACGATCAGAGTGACACCTAGTAGTACATCATGACCCCCATAATCGAAAGATCAACGGTTGACCTCAGAAGTAATTCTGAAACCCTTCGCAGCTCTAATGAATCGTGCCCATTGCCTTCACCATCTTATACCCACTTGGTTCAGGACATGGTCTGTGTGTGTCAGTCCCACTAGGCTGACTACGTCACACCTAGCCCAAGTAGTGTCTTTCTCGTCCTTTGGATTTCTAATTACTCTCATGTATTTAAGAGACTCATACTCTAAACATGACATGCTCTGGCCAGAGGTTTGAGTAACAATCCGACGATAGGCCTGGGTATACATCTCCTCGCAAGGAGTGGTGAATCCTTGTAGGCTGTTCAATATCTTCGGGCACTTCGGCTTATACCCAATCATCCTGGGTCCACACCTCCTTGGAGATGCCTTGCTTAAGATGTTAAGTATAAGTCTCCATGACCAAGATGACTTGAACACCGCAAGTCAA
>JAGFNQ010002837.1:0-19505 GCA_024364735.1 Boesenbergia rotunda
AAAACGATCGACTTCGGAACTCCGTGAAGTCTGATTACTTCTTTCACGTACAGCTGTGCTAACTGCTCTACCGAATGCGATAACTTGATGGCTAGGAAGTGGGCAGACTTGGTCAATCTTTCCACTATCACCCAAATTGCATCGTGTCCATGGGTGGTTCTTGGAAGACCTGTGATAAAATCCATGGATATTTCTTCCCACTTCCACTCTGGAATGGGAAGAGGCTGCAGAACTCCTCCTGGTCTCTGGTGCTCGGCTTTGACTCTCTGGCAGGTCAAGCAGGTACTGATATATCTGGCCACATCTCGCTTGAGTCCAGACCACCAGAATCTTTTCTTTAAATCTTGATACATCTTGGTAGAACCAGGATGCATAGAGTATGGGATACTGTGGGCCTCTTCTAGAATATTCTTTCTTAGTTCCTCATCATTGGGGACGCAAAGGCGGTCTCCAAAATAGAGGATGCCACTGTCTGATACTCGAAACTCTGAATTTTCTGCCTCTTGGATCCCCTGCTTGATCTTCTGGATCTCTGGGTCTTGATCTTGCTTTTCTTGTATATCTTTAAGCAGGGTTGACTCTAGAGTCAATGTAGAAAGTTGCCCAATTATTACCTCGACTCCAAAATTCTCTATTTCTTTCTGAAGTGGTAGAGACAGTGATGATAAGGACATCAGTGCCGCACAGGATTTTCTGCTCAGTGCATCTGCCACTTTATTAGCTTTACCTGGGTGGTAGAGGATTTCACAGTCATAATCTTTGACCAACTCTAGCCACCTGCGCTGCCTCATATTCAGGTCCTTCTGAGTGAAGAAGTACTTCAAACTTTGATGGTCTGTGAAGATTCTGCACTGCACTCCATACAGGTAGTGTCTCCAGAGCTTCAGTGCAAAAACCACAGCTGCTAGCTCAAGGTCATGCGTAGGATAATTCTTCTCATAGTCCTTGAGCTGTCTGGAGGCATATGCTATTACTTTACCATCTTGCATGAGGACAGCTCCAAGGCCCATCTTGGATGCATCACTGTAGATGTCAAAGGCCTTGTCACTCTCTGGAACAGTCAAGATGGGAGCACTGGTCAGTCTCTTCTTCAGCTCTAGAAAACTGTGCTCGCATTTATCTGACCATTCAAACTTCTTGTTCTTTCTGGTCAAAGCTGTGAGTGGAGAGGCTATCCTGGAAAAGCCCTCCACAAATTTTCTGTAATATCCTGCCAGGCCTAAGAAGCTTCTGATCTCACTGGCATTCTTGGGTCTACACCAGTTGCTGACTGCTTCTATCTTGGCTGGATCAACTTGAATGCCTTCTTTGGATACAATGTGACCTAGGAAGGTCACCTGATCTAGCCAAAACTCACACTTTGAGAATTTTGCATAGAGCTTCTCCTGCTGAAGGATCTGCAGCACTATCCTCAAGTGTGTAGCATGGTCCTCTGGAGTCTGTGAGTATATGAGAATATCATCAATAAATACAATGACGAATTTATCTAGATACTCCCTGAAGATGTGGTTCATCAGCTCCATGAAGACTGCTGGAGCATTGGCTACTCCAAAAGGCATTACTACAAATTCGTAGTGGTCGTATCTTGTCCTGAAGGCCGTCCTGGGATTGTCACTTTCTTTAACCTTCAGCTGATGATACCCAGAACGCAAATCTATCTTCGAGAACACTGTAGCCCCTTTGAGTTGATCAAATAAATCATCTATTCTAGGAAGAGGGTACTTGTTCTTGATGGTCACCTTGTTCAAAGCTCTGTAGTCTATGCACAGACGCATAGACCCATCCTTTTTCTTGACGAAAAGTACAGGAGCTCCCCAGGGTGAATGACTCGGGCGAATGAAACCCTTGTCTAGTAGCTCCTGGAGTTGCTCTTGTAATTCCTTCAACTCTGCTGGAGACATACGATATGGGGCCTTCGAGACCGGACCGGTACCAGGCACTAGCTCGATCTCGAATTCCACTTCTCTGTTGGGAGGTAGTCCAGGTAATTCTTCTGGGAACACTTCTGGATATTCGCAGACTACCCGTACATCCTCCTGCTTGAGTTCTTTCTTTGCTTCTGAGTCCACTATGTGTGCAAGAAAACCAGCACACCCTTGCTCTAGCATCCGGTGGGCTGCCAAGGCTGAGAGAAATTTCTGAGTCTTCCTCCTTGGGGCTCCTTGAAACTCGAATGGTGGTTCTCCTTCTGGGCTGAACACCACCTTCCTTCTACGGCAGTCCACTGAAGCACTGTACTTACTGAGGAAATCCATGCCCAATATGATGTCGAAGTCCTGCATCGCAAGGACTATCAGATCGACATGTAGCTCTCGGTCTGAAATCTTGATTGGCACAGCCCGGAGTCGCTGGGTGGATTCCATGATTTCCCCTGAAGGGAGAGTTGTCAGGAATCTGGACTCCCAACTCTCTGTAGGTACCTGTAACTTACTAGCAAAAGGTACTGATACGAAAGAATGGGTCGCCCCAGTGTCAAACAGTGTAGTAGCTAAATGCTGAAAAATAACTATTTGACCTGTTACGACCGTGGAGGCGCTGGCAGCTTCTTCCTTCGTGAGGGAAAAGACTCTGGCATTGGTTGGAACTGGTGCTGCTTCCAATCCTCCCTGACTGATCTGAGGTCCCTCCAGCATAGTAGGCATGTAATGTAACTGGGGCTGGCCTCCATACTGTACGGACTGCTGAGGAAGTACTTTAAACTTGTTTGGGCATTCTTTGGATCTGTGTCCCTCTTGTCCACATGAATAGCATCCAGTTACACCCAAAAGGCATGCTCCTGGATGGTTCCTCCCACACTTAGGACAAGGTGGATACCTAGCTTGCTTATTCTCTGGTTTCCCTTTTGGCTGCCAGGCCACTGCTTCCTTTTGTGGTTCTTGTTCTTCCAGTTCTGGCTATTTGGCTGAGGCTTCTGGCCTCCTATTGTCTTGTTCTCAATCAGGACTGGCTTCTGCTGTGCTTGCTGTGCCTTGATGCTATTCAGGTAGTACTGACCAACTCCTCGCTGGTCTGGGGTCGGTGCATCCCGCTGTTCACGTTGAGTGCTATCTCAGGGTTCAGCATGCGGAGCATCAGTCTGACTCGCTCCTTCTCTGTGCTGACTAGCTCTGGGCAGAGGCGAGCTAGTCTGTTGAACTTTGCGACTGCTTCTCCCACTGGTAGGCTACCCTGTCTGAACTCCATGAAGTCCTCGAAGTGTTTGTTGGTAACCTTCATGTGGAAAAATTCCTCATAGAACTCGTGCTCAAAATCTGCCCAGCTCATCTGGTTGACTATCTTCTTACTCTTGACTCGCTCCCACCACATACGAGCATCTCCATTAGGCAGAAGGAGGCACATTTGACCTTCTCGACTTCTGGCCAGTCAAGAAGCTCCATCGTGCTCTCTAAAGTCTTGAACCAAGCCTGGGCATCCCAGGGCTCAGTCGTGCCTGAGAAGCTTTCGGGTTTCAGCCTCTGCCACTGGACGAGGTATGCTTCTTGTCTTCGGTTCACGGCAGGGGTCTCTTGTGGGACTGGTGGAACTTCAGCCACTACTGGAGTTCCCACTCCTGCTGTGGGTGGTGTAGGGGGCACTGGGTGCTGATTCGCCATCAGTGTGGCGATGGTCTTCTGTTGTTCTGTAATCTGAGCTTGCATTTGAGCAATGACTGCCATCAGGTTTGGCTGTTCTGTGCCAGGCTCACTGTTATCTTGAACTGGAGTTCTGTTATTAGCATTAGGAGCTCGGCCTCTTCTTGCCATCTAATAATGCATAAAGGAACATGAAATCACTACTACATCTCTAGGTATAAACTTGTCTTCTTACTTAGAAATCTGATATCCATTCTAGGGATTAAACATGATTCCGTGATACTAAGGGATTAAACATGCTTCCTTGTTCTATGCACATGTGAGTAGTACTTAAGCATTTCTCTGTACTGCAATTAAATAAAGGAGCAATAGAAAAACTGAAACTTAAAACTTTCTTACTTGAAGACGGCAAGGTTGATGCTGATGTGTGTGTGATGCTGGAGAATGGGAACTGCTCTGATACCACCTGTAGCGACCCGCCTTCTCTGCTTCAGACGGATCGTTACTTCTCTCTACTTCTCGACTTTTGATATATGACTAAAAACGCGGAAATATTTTTTTTTTTTAAACTTTTAAATTCACCTAACAATTATATTCTAACTTAAGCAATCATGCATAATAACATATCACACTTTCTATCTCAAAAGCTCGCAAATGGTACACTTTGAAGCTTGCCTCGCCCAACACCACAATCGGGTATCAGTCGACTGATACTATATCAGTCGACTGGTAGGCCTGAATTCAGAAAACTCAGGTTTCGGCAGTTGCTTCACAGCTCCTCCAAACCTATAATTTCGAGCCATATGGAATCATGACACCATTTCTACACTCTATGACAGTTTTCAAATGAGTTTAGCCAATCAAAACGAATCCATAAACTTGAAATATGGACTTTTGCGGAAGAAAATAAACTATTCAAGTTATATGAACTTTAACACTAAAGTTTGTACCAATCTTGACTTCTAAACATTCATGACACCAAATACATGTTCTATGACCTTGCTAAAGCATTATGAAATGTGAATGCAACTTTTCTAAACATATTTGAGCAATGAAACTTATTTCAAAGAAGAAATTGATAGTATCTTGGCACATGCATCTATTTCTCTAACAAAGTATCAATATCTCTAACTACTCACATTTCTACTCATCCAATGTAATCATAAGAATATATAGGTTAAAAGAAATGACATGGAATCTTTACTCTAAGAAATTGAGTATGTAAAACTATCCAAAACTTAAATGTTCGCTAAACTCCATAAAACAAGAACTTGAAACTCAAATGAACTATAACATTGTGAATTAAACAACTAAATTGTCTTGTGCCAAAGATCTCTCCATAATCAGCCACCACACACACTTTACTCAGCACCGCCTCGTCGTCTTCCTTCAGAATTGCTTGCCTTTACCTTTATCTGCAATAAGAGGAAATGCAACTAGTAAGCAAAAAGCTTAGTAAGTACTATCTAGCTCACAAAATCTCGAAATGTGCAAACATGCTTCTAGAACAATATGAAAATCATATGAGATACTAATATGCTCAAAAGAAACACTAAGAACATGTATACCTCAACACATGCATAATCATGCAATAATAAATCTCAATTTGCTTTTCTTGGCTCAACTTGAAACTTTAACTATTCTTTAACTTTTGAAAACTTTCTTAAACTTTAGAAAAACTTTGCTAAAGCATATACTTGAAAATAATAATCACTTGGATCCACTGAAGACGTAAGTACCATCTCATATGCGCGTTCCCTAAAAGGTTGGGGTAGCGAGCCACCAATCCTAATAGAGCAGACCTTGGTCTACCAGGGCCAAGACCTTGGAATTGGACACCTGGATTTCTTTAACGACGCCCTTGGACGCCGGGTACTGGCCTTATAAAATAAAATAGCTTTCCTTTCTTTTCTTTCTTATCTGTAAATGCCTTGGCATTTTCTGGAGCACCTTGCGTGCTAAAATCCCTAAGTCTTGACTTTTGGGGATTTCTTAAGGCCTTGGCCTTTTCTTTTCTTATCTTTATCTTTTCTTTTCTTTTCTCATAGCTTTTCTTGGACCCTAAACTCACATAGGGTATTAATCAACATATATAAACATATAATGAACTAATATCACATGCCAAAAATCATAAACTAAAGAAACTATCTCTTTTAAAACTTTTAAAGGAAATTCTCGCGGAAAAACCGCCTCTTACTGCAGGTGAGCAGTACTTACATTGATATCTTGGACTTACAACCAAGAACGGAGTCGGAGGCGAGAGAAACTTGAGATCTCGGAGAATTCTTCACGCCTACGCGTTCCTCTCGTCGCGGGGATCCCGAATATAGGAATATCTCTTGGAGGAGAGCTTTGGCCGGCCCTCTAGAGCTTGGTGTGGCGTGCGCACAAGAGAGGAGAGGGAGAGGGGTCGGCGCAACCTTGGGAGAGGGAGAGGGTTTGAGAGAAAATAAAACTTCTCTCTTTAATAATCTATTTATAACTATGGGGCGGATCGACCTAACTACCCCTTAAATATCCTTCTCTCCGTCCCTTATTGTGCTTGATACCCTAGCCCAGCTGGTTTGCGCGCTTGCCTTGTCTTGCGCTGGTCGCGGGTTCGAACCACCGGCTGCCCTTAAGTGGTTTTTGGTTTTTTTTTTCCTTTTTTTTTCTTTTTCTTTAAAATACCAAACGGACTCGGAAAATTCCATAAAAATACTCTAAAAATTCCTAAAAATATCTAGAACATTTCTAAACCATTTCTAAATAATTCTAAGGACTTTAAGAACTAAAAATGGAAATTTTGGGGCGTTACAGAATAAAAATCACTTTGATCATATTTCGGACAAGGCAAAGAGGGTGAATAAAGTGTTGAGGCAATCGGCCCTTAAATGATTGGAAGATCATGGTTTTGATGTGTGGGCGAATAGGTTTAAAGTTAGAGTGTTATGTTGTATTTGATTTGTGTGATTGAGTTTGCAGGACTTGGAGAATCACACTTGGTGGACCTATCCGAGGGACGAGAGCTCCAAGGATAAGCCGGGAAGTGGACTTCAAAGGGCACACGTGAAGGGTGGCATGGAGGCAAGCCAAGGGAAGGCTTGCGTGCACATCCGAGGGACGATAGCCAGAGGAAGAGGACTTCAAGGGGCGAGCCAAGGGAGCAGACCTGAAGGCACACGCAAAGGAGAAGGTTTGGAGTGGCTGGAGCTGAGCTGGGAGGCAGGGCAGTCGACTGCCAAAACCCACAGAAAGTTTGCAGCTTCGGATCAATCGACTGGCCTTGGGGCAGTCGACTGGTATACCCCAAAACTAGCCGTTGGCCGGCATTTAATGCCGGGCCAGTCGACTGCCCTCGGGGCAGTCGACTGGTGCGGGTCTGGACAGACTGCGAATCTGTCCTTTTCACCTATAAAAGGAGCTCCTCGTTACACGTGTATGTACAGTTCCGTACAGTAACGAATTGCTGTCCAATTGTAGAGTGATCTTTGCTTCCTCCATCACATTTCTGCATCTGTAAAGAGGAAGCTTTTGCTGTAAAGGTTTCTCCACCTCAAGGAGATTTTTCGATAGTGAAAAGTGGTTCTCGTAGCGTGGATCCTTGGATTAGTCACTCATCTGGGTGGATACCAAGTAAAAGAACTTTGTTAGCATTGTTATTTCTTTTGCATATTATTTCCGCTGCGCTAACATCTTTGTAGAGATCAAAACGATCCGCAAAAGTGCATTCACCCCCCCCCCTCTGCACGCCTAAATCGATCCTTCATAAAGCTCTAGAGGAGGCACAAAGAGTGGGACTTTCGGGGGGTGCATTCCCTCCTAATTATAGTGACATCTGAAGAAAGGCAATACAACTTGCGGAAGCAGAGAAGCTATTCTATCAACAAAGAGCAAAGAATGTATACTTGAGAAGTGCGGGCGAATGCACTAAATTCTTTCATAATGTGGTCAAAAGAAACAACAAGAGGAATGCCATCATAACACTCAAGAAAAGGAATGGTGATCAAACAACTAGTTTGGGTGAAGTAGCGGAAGAGTTTGTTGATTATTTCCATGGCACACTTGGGAAAAATGAAGAGTGTGCGCATATGGACAACAGCTTAATGCTGGGTAGACGCCTTAATAGAAGTCAAAGTGAAGACTTAACCAAGCCGGTAAGTGTGGAAGAGATAAAAAAAAAGTCGCTACATGACATTGGGAGTGAAAAAGCTCCCAACTCGGATGATTTTGGTGCGAAATTCTTTACTTCTACATGGGATATAGTTGGAGATGATTTTACTACAGCGGTAAAAGAGTTCTTTGAGGTGGGAAAATTGTTGAGACAATGGAACTATTCCTTGATATCTCTAGTGCCGAAAGGGGATCATGCGGTTAGTGTAACGGATTATAGGCCGATCTCTTATTGCAATGTATTCTATAAGGTGATTACCAAGATATTGGTGAACCGGCTTTCTAAAGTATTGGATTTCTTACTAGATCCGGCTCAAGTGGCTTTTGTCCAAGGAAGGAATATTGGTGATAATGTCCTCCTCACACAAGAACTACTAAGGAAGTATGCAAGAAAAAGAATCTCTCTAAGATGCATGATAAAGGTTAATCTAAAGAAGGCATTTGATATAGTGAATTGGGATTTCTTAATGAATGCTCTTGTTAGTTTTAGTTTTCCCCAACAATATTGCAATTGGATAAAGGAATGTATCACTATAACTTCCTACTCCATCTCTTTAAATGGGGGTGTCTATGGTTTCTTTACTGGAAGAAGGGGATTGAGACAAGGTGATCTTATTTCTCCTCTACTCTTTGGATTATGTATTGAAGTACTATCAAGGAAGATAAAAGTAGTGTCCAATCAGCCCTCTTTTCACTTCCATCCAAGGTGTAAAGAGGTTGGTATTACACACTTGATATATGCGGATGACTTGATGGTTTTCGCACGTGCCGATGAATCATCAACCGGGCTTTTTGTGGGTTGTTTGAAGGAATTCAGATGTGAAGCGGGACTCAAAGCTAATCCTATGAAATCACAAGTTTTCATGGCCGGGGTGGATAGCAACACCAAGAGGCGGTTATTGCATATTCTTGGATTTCAAAAAGGATCTTTTCTATTCAAATACTTGGGCATTCCTCTAGCGGCGGAGAAACTACATATTGCAAATTATGGTCCACTCTTGGAGGCGATCACAAGAAGAACGAATGCATGGCCTAAGAAGACTCTATCACGTGTCGGAAGATTGGAGTTGGTCAAGATGGTTATTCAAGGGGTGGAGTTTTATTGGTTATATGTACTCTCTATTCCAATTGGGGTTATTGAGAAGATCAAGGTTCTTTGTCGATTGTTTGTATGGGATTCCAAGTGTCCACCCATTGCATGGAATAAGGTATGTTTGCCAAAGGAAAATGGGGGTTTGGAGCTAAGAGACCCATTAGCATGGAATGAAGCATTACTTTGTAAAATGCTATGGGAGATCCAAACAAGAAGGGAGTCTTTATGGATAAAATGGGTGCACCAACAATATATAAAGGGGGCTGATTTTTGGGCGTGGGAAGCAAAACTAAGTGACTCTCCATTGATAAAAAGGTTATAGAGATTAGAGAGAAGATTCGGTTGAAAGCAAATGGGGTTGGCCAAGCAAATATGAAGCTTATAGAATGGTTTACATTAAGAAGTGAAGGAGTAAGTAAGGAATATGGGTTTCTCAAAGGATCTATTGACAAACCACATTGGGTGGATGATAAGTACCATTTTGTTGATTATTTTAGTTGTTAAAATCCATGTTTGACCCATAATTTTCTTGCTTAATTGTGAAATTACCCTAGGTTTTAGAACTTGCTTTTATTTTGGACTTAATTGTAAATCTGTACATATTTGGATTATTTGGCCACTAAATTTTTGATCTATTTTTGTAGGCATGAAAGGATCCTAGACCTAGGGCATATTGGGTCAAACTTGAGTCGCAAGTGGACCCAGATCGAGTTATCAAGTTTCGGATTCATCTGGGTCGTCCGATTCAAAAGCGGCTAGATCTGAGCCATCTGGGACCATCTGAGGCAATCTGAGCTAGGGTTAGGGTTGATCAAGCATCTGGATCAAGATCTGAAGGTTTCATCCCAATCAGAGCTCATTCAATCGTTGGATCAAGCTCGGAGGGCTTTAAACTGTCCATTCAAAGATTAGGTTGATCTGGACCATCTGTTGCACATTTAGAGGATCCGAGCAACCACGAGCCATATCCTGACCCTTGATCAACATCATCAAAATTTGGTTCAGATCGGATGAAGATCAGCCGTTGGATTTCCTCAAATCAATCTGGGTCGTTCATTCCTAATTACTTAAGGAAAATTCTCCCCAGTTTTCGCCTCGTCGCGTCTTTGCCGCAACTGTTCATCGTCTTCGTTTCTCTTCGTTTTGCTTGCAAGTTCTTTAGTTTTGAAGGCGTGACCACCTCAATCTCGACCTTGGATCATCATCTGGATCATTGGAGATAGCTTCGGTAAAGAATTCAGCTCAATTTTCATCCGGACAGAGGTGTTTGAGGGTTTCGGCATGCTCTGTGGTCCGAGCACTTGAATCTCAGCCACTATCCATTTCCGGTGATCTGAGCCACTTGTAGGGGTCCTCAGGTGAGCTCAGATCTTCTCCAAATCATCAGCGCAACCCATTGAACTGCGATCGAGAAGATTGGATTGGACTTTTCCCAGCTGATGCAGATTGAGCAGAGTTGATAGATTGAAGTCGATTTCCACTGATTTGCTGAGCTTAGGGGTTCGAGGCCAGCCTTTGCGTGACGAACAAGGAGCTCTTGAGCTAGGGAAGGATTGAGGAGTAGTTTCTTAGTGAATTTTCTGTTTTTGCAGTAGCTGTAATTTCTGCCACAAGTTCATTTCTGAATTTTGTGTTAGCTGTTTAATTCTTTTCTTTGAGTTGTCTTTGCTGTAATTAGGTTTAATTCTTTAAAGTAAGTAGCTATATAGTTTGTTTAGTTAATTTTTCTTCTCAATTTCAGTTTATTTCAGAATTCAACCCTTGCGTATCAAATCCTTGGTTGCGTGCCAACTTTATTCCTAAAAAAGTTTCTGAATTCACTCCATTTCAATTTACATCTTGTGTATCAGCAGTATCAGGTTCTGAATTGAGTGTGAATGCATATTAGTTCTTTGACTTCTGTTCTAAAACATTGGATGTGTGCCCGTGACTCTAAGTTACTTGTTTGATCTGTATTCAGTTTGAAACTGAATTTCAGCACACAATTCTGTTTTTCTTGCATTTCACTTCTGTTTTCTTGCAATTCTAGGTTCATCACTTCCTAAGCTAGTTTCGATCAGTTGTTCTCAGTGTTCAGTCTTGAATTGCATCCAATTAGTGGTTTCATTTCATTTCTGCTCATAGTTTCTGAGTTCCTGCAATTCATTCCTGCACCTCTGCACATAATTTCTTTTTTCTTGCATTTCACTTCTGCATTTAGGTTGCTTTGATGGATAGTCATCGATCTGAATTTCTTCATCTATTCCTGCAAAGTTCTTTATTGATAGTTGCCTTCCTAGCTGCATCATTCAGTGCAGTTTCTGAATGGATAGTATTAGTTTTTGGCACAAAAATTCAGCTTTGGCACAAGGGTTTCAGCTTGCGTGCCAAGCTGTTTTGGGCACTGCTTGCATCAGTTTTTTCACTTGTCTTTTGGTGTAGGATAGTGTTTGAATCCAATTGGTATCGCATTTATCCATTTCTGAGTTTTCTTTGCATTTGTTGGTTTCGGAAACTTGTAGCTAGCTTGTGTGAGTTTGTTTTAAGATTGATTGCTAATTTTGTAGCTAGCATTAGCTTTAAGTTGTTGCTTCGGAAATTGCCATCACTATTTTTATGTCCTTTGTTTAGCATCTAGTTGCTTTTGGATCTGAAATCAGATTTGTTTACCTGCTAATTTCGATTTAGCTGCTTAGATGAGTAGGATTCCTCTTGGCTAAGTTCCTTAGTTTCCATCGCTTATTTAGTTCTTTTAATTCAAGTTCTTCCCTTTTTGTTTCATTTTCATTCCTAATTGCAATCCAAACCCAAATCACATTCGAAACCCAAAATCCACAAATGACACATAAACCGAGTTAGAATCAAACAATATCAACTAGCCCTAGGAAAAATACGACCTGTGGCCCCTTTACTATATTTTCATTCTTGATTGCAAAAAGGGTTTCCAGCATTTTTATACATCTAAATTTGAGACCCACATTCGTGACACCTAGTTCGGGTCCATCAAATTTTTGGCGCCGTTGCCGGGGAGCTACTGGTTGATTTGTTTGATTTTTACTTGTGCACTTATTTCACATCTTTGTTGATTTATTTTTGTGTTTATTGCTATATCTGGTGATTTGATTTTACTTGTTTCATCTTTTTATCTACTATTACTGCGATTTGTTTTGGTTTTATGATCAGGTCTACAGGTGGTGATCTTGAAGAATTTGACCCTAAGATTGAGAGGACTTTCAGAGCTAGGAGGAACCAAGGCATTCTTTCAGAGACTACAGATATTCCTCCTATTCAGACTATTCCCACTCACTCAGGCAGTATCATGGCAGACCACCAGAAGACTATGAAGGAACTTGCAGCACCAGATGCTTCATTTCAGTATTCCAGCATTGCTTATCCAGAGCTGGCTGGAGATTTTGAGCTCAGATCTAGACTCATCCATTTACTGCCCAAGTTTCAAGGATTATCTGGAGAGGATCCAAATAGGCACCTGCACGAGTTCCATGTTGTCTGCTCTACTATGAAGCCTCAGGGCATTTCTGAAGAAGATATCAAGCTGAGAGCTTTCCCCTTTACACTGACAGGAGCAGCAAAAGATTGGTTTTACTATCTACCTACTGGGCACGTGTCTAGTTGGATCTCTATGAAGGAAGCATTTTTGGAAAAATATTTCCCAGCCTCCAGAACAGCAATAATCAGAAAAAGCATCTGTGGCATTCAGCAAGTGGTGGGTGAGACGCTCTATGATTACTGGGAGAGATTCAATAAATTATGTTCAAGTTACCCACAGCATCAGATCAGTGAGCAGCTTCTGATTCAAAGTGTAGGGGATTGCACAGAGCCCCAAGGATCACTTATTTCTACTGAGGAAGACCAGAGTGAACTGAAGCCATTATCAGGCCATTTGAAGTATGCATATCAAGGAGAGGAGCAGACTTTTCCCGTGATTATTGCACAGCATTTGGAGTCAGAACAAGAAGAAAAATTATTGCAAGTCCTGAGACACTACAAGAAGGCAATTGGGTGGACATTATCAGATATACCAGGTATCAGCCCAGCTATCTGCATGCACAGGATATTTTTGGAGGAAAATGTCAAACCTGTGAGGCAACCACAAAGGAGACTCAATCCACTTATTTTGGATGTTGTAAAGAAAGAGGTGACTCGACTTCTACAGGCAGGTATCATTTACCCTATTTCTGACAGTCAGTGGGTTAGTCCTATTCACGTGGTGCCCAAGAAATCTGGAGTGACCGTGGTGGCGGATGAAAGCAATGAACTAGTGCCCACCAGAGTTAAGAATTCCTGGAGAGTCTGCATTGATTACAGGAAGCTCAGCAAGGTCACAAGGAAAGATCACTTCCCTTTACCCTTCATTGATCAGATGCTTGAGAGATTGGCAGGGAAGTCGCATTATTGTTTCTTGGATGGATTTTCAGGCTACTTTCAGATTTGCATAGACCCAGAGGACCAGGAGAAGACTACCTTCACTTGCCCCTTTGGCACATTTGCCTACAGGCGTATGCCCTTCGGACTCTGCAACGCACCCGGTACATTTCAGAGATGCATGGTAAGTATATTCGGTGAGTTGCTAGAGGAATGTATGGAGATATTCATGGATGATTTTTCAGTATATGACACGTCTTTTAATTCATGCTTAGATAATTTGTCTAGGGTTTTACATCGTTGCATTGAAACTAACCTTGTTCTTAATTTTGAGAAATGTCACTTCATGGTAGAGCATGGGATTATACTTGGACACATAGTCTCTCGGAAAGGTATTGAGGTAGATCCTGCGAAAATTAGTGTTATTTCTTCTTTATCTTACCCCGTATGCGTACGGGATGTTCGTGCTTTTCTTGGACATGTAGGTTTCTACCGCATATTTATTAGAGACTTCAGCTTGATTGCTCGACCCTTGACACGACTTTTGCAGAAAGATGTTGAGTTTTATTTTGATGATAAATGCAAGGAAGCTTTTCACAGACTCAGGGAGGCTCTTACCTCAGCTCCTATTATTACATCACCTGACTGGACCTTACCATTTGAATTAATGTGTGATGCTTCTAATTTTGCAGTGGGAGCTGTTCTAGCACAGAGGGTAGATGGAGCACCACATGTCATTTGCTACGCCTCCAAAACCCTAGATGCCGCCCAAGCCAACTACACCACGACTGAAAAGGAGCTTCTTGCCATTGTTTTTGCTTTGAATAGATTCAGATCTTATTTATTGTGCTCATATGTGATTATTTTTTCTGATCATGCAGCTCTCAAATACTTTTTGAAAAAGCCTGATGCAAAACCTAGATTGATCAGATGGATGCTCCTACTCTAAGAATTCGACCTGGAGATCAAGAATCGAAGTGGAAAAGAGAACTTAGTTGTAGATCATTTGAGCAGACTTGAAGGAGATGGCTCTCCTACCACCATTGATGATGATTTCAGAGATGAGCACTTGATTGCAGTGCATGGTGAGACACCGTGGTATGCAGACCTAGTTAATTTTCTAGTTGCACATGCATTTCCCACTCAATTTTCTAAGGCTCAAAAAGATAGACTTAAAAGAGATGCAAAGTTTTATGTGTGGGATGATCCTTATTTGTGGAAATTTTGTAATGATCAAATAATTAGGAGATGCGTACCAGATCATGAGTTTTCATCTGTCCTTACATTTTGTCATTCATCAGCTTGTGGGGGGCATTTTGGACCCCAGAGAACTGCTAGGAAAGTGCTAGAGTGTGGATTATACTGGCCCACCATTTTTCATGATTCATATGTCTTTTATAAAAACTGTGATAGATGTCAGCGAACTGGGAACATAGGAGCGAGACATGAGATGCCCCAAAACACTATGCTTTACTTTGAGATTTTTGATGTTTGGGGGATAGATTTTATGGGACCTTTTCCTGCATCTTATGGATATCTGTATATTTTACTTGCTGTGGATTATGTTTCAAAATGGGTGGAGGTCATTCCCTCCAAGACTGATGATTCTTCTGTTGTTTGTAGTTTTGTTAGGTCACACATTTTCTGCATGTTTGAAATTCCAAGAGCAATAATTAGTGACCAAGGCTCTCATTTCTGCAACAAACACATGAAGGCAATGCTGAGTAAATATGGGGTTGTACATAAAGTCTCTATATCCTATCATCCCCAAACAAATGGACAGGCTGAGATTTCAAACAGAGAGATCAAATCCATTTTAGAGAAGACAGTTGGGCCCACTAGAAAAGACTGGAGCAAAAGGCTAGATGACGCACTCTGGGCCGAACAGCATATAAGACACCGATTGGCATGTCACCCTACCGCTTGGTATATGGCAAGGCTTGTCACCTCCCCATGGAAATAGAGCACAAGGCATATTGGGCGATGAAGGCTTGTAATTTCGATGCTACCAAGGCGGGAGAAGAGAAAAAATTGCAACTCCAAGAACTTGAAGAAATTCGGCTAGAAGCATTTGAGAATTCAAGGATCTACAAGGAGAAGACCAAGAACTTCCATGACAAGTACATTGTGAAGAAAGATTTCCAAATTGGTGACAAGGTATTATTGTACAAATCAAGGCTCAAATTGATAAAAGGTAAATTAAGGTCAAGGTGGGATGGTCCATTTATTGTAACTAATATTTTTCCCTATGGTGTTGTGGAAATTCAAGATGTATCTAATGGTTTTATTTGGAAAGTTAATGACCACCGGCTCAAAAGGTACTTTGAAGAACTAAAGGAGCTAGAGGTGGATGGTTTGGGCATGAACGTAGCTATCTACCCAACTTGAGGGGAGTTCACTTTCTCTACACTCACATTTCATTGTACATATCATTTTCATGGTTCTAGAAATAAATTTTTCTCTTTTTGAGTGAGTAGTTGATAATAAATTCTTAGGCAACATAGCATGAATAAATAGACTTTGTAAATACCATGTTATTTCTTTTAGCACTTTTGCTCTTAGTGAATAAATGTATCCCTCTAGGTTATCTCTATAGCATTTTGGAGTCTTTTGAAAATAAATTAAATTTGGTTGTCAAAAACTTAGGGTTTGAGCTCATGGATGAAATCTTGGATGCTTGAGTACTACTTTACTTTAGATTCTTAATTGAGGACTTGAGATGAATTATTTTTGCCTAGTGAGAATTAGCCTTATATTTGTGACACGCATATGTTATTGCACTCTAGAACTTGCTTAGGTTCTTTCAAAACCATATTTCAATGATTGGATCACATCTATGGAGGCTAATCAATTTGTTTCCCTTTTCCATATTATTCTTAGCAATGATCATATTTGATACATACTCTTTTCAATTTTCCTTTCTATTTTCTTACTCTTAACCCCATTTTTCTATGGATTTGTTTGCTTGAGATGTTTTCTTGATTGCTACTTTGCCCGAGATGGACAAAGATTTAAGTGTGGGGGAGTGATTAGTGTTTGGGAAAAGTTTTGTATCAAGAAGGTATTTCGATCCAAAAAAGAAATTTTTTTTTTGCAATGGAGGGATGGAAACAATTACATTTTGAGTGAGTTGATGTCAAGAATGAGCAAGAGAGATGGAAGCAATTGGAGATCTAGATTTCCTATCATACTTTAAAGATTTAAGTGGCAAGCAAAGAAGAAAAAGCTACACCATTTCAAAAAAAAAATTAGTGCCAAAAAGAGAAAAGAAAAGGGCTATGGAGCATGTTTCGGCTGGCAGAATTCTCTCTTCGGCTGAATACTCAGATAGAGTTGAATTTGCAGCTGTTGTGCCAAGGAATTCGGCTGAAGAAGGCAGAAAAATTCTGAACCAAGAATTCAATTGGCACACAAGGCAGAAATTGGAGCAAAAAAAAAAGAGAAGAAGAGGAAAAAAATTTCTATTTCTGTTAAGCCATCTTGGATTAGGAATTGGGATGGGAATCTGAACTGTTCTGAACTAGAACTAATGCAAGGTTTGCTGCCGAGTGCTGGAATCTGAAGACAATTTGAAGACAAGCTAAATTGAAGCTGAATACAAGTTGGAAAAATATGTGCCATTACAAGAGACAATTTTGTTACAGCTGAAAAAAAAAATTCTGAACTGCATTGCATTTGTTGCTGCCAAGTGCTGCATCTGAGAGCTACTGAATGATACAAGCCAAATTCGAATGAAGCTGAGGAAAAGCTAGAATCTGAAGCAAGAGAATGCAGGAAAGTTTGAAACAATTGCAAAGCAGAAATTGGTGCCAAAGGGAAGAAAAAAAAATTCTGTTAAGTCATCTAGGGTAAGGAATTGGTTTGGCAGGCTGCACTATTCTGAATTGAAACAAATGCAAGGGTGCTGAACAAGGATGAAGAACTGGATGATTTTGGAATCGGAAATTTAGTGCATGGAGCTGAAACTTGAAACAAAACAATTCAGAAATTGATGTAATACAGAAATTCAGAACTTGAAGACTGATTAAAGCACAGCTTGTTCAGATCAGTAATGGAACTGAGCAGAATTGCAAGGATTGCTGGAAAGGGTTAAGCACAGTTATTCAGTAATGAAATGCAGCAAGGTTGAAAAGGTGAGCTAGGACTGCAGCTGAAAAAGAAACAAGTCAAATTGGAATGTTTCCTTGCAAGTAGTTTGGTATCAATGGGAAATGAAATTAAGTTTTCAAGGGCTGTGAATCAAGGAACATAGTATATAAATGTATCAAATTGGTATCAAGGACATCACAGCTGATCAGAACAAAGGAGATGTGGCTGCTGGGATGTTTTAAATCAGAACAGAAAAGAATCAGAAAAAAAAAGTTTGTAGTGCCATGGTCTTAAGTGAAGCAATTGCATTCTCCACCACTACTTGATGCTAGGATCAATTATGTAGCTGCTGGGAAGAAATCAGAGTTTTGCAATGAAGATGCCGTGGAGCTGAATTTGCAGCCGAATAGAAAAAAAAAGGAAATGGAAGAAGAAGAGTGCCAACTTGAAGGTGGAGTGTATCAAAGAGGGGTTGCAAGAGTTGTTTAGTGAGGGTTAAATGTGGAGCATCTAATTCCCTAAGTGTTGCTTGATTTCTCAAGTTTTTCTGATTCAAATCTGATCTGCAGTGCTCAAATAGAAGATTGAGAGAAGAAAAAAAAGAAAGAAAAACAGTTCGAAAAAAAAAGAGAAGAATAGAAGGAAGAAGCAAAATGGCACAATTGGAGTTTTGGCATTGCAAATTTTTCTCATCCGAATCCAAGCTTTATTCCATTTCATTTCTGACTTTACAAGCAAGAAAGAAAGAAGAAAGAAAAGAATGAGAAAAAAAAAGAAGCAAGCAAAGTTGGCACGCAAAAGAAATTGGCACAAAGGAACTCAAGAGGTCTTCTCATCGAATTTTTGAAGGGCAAGGCAAAAGTTTTACTCCACCATACTTTTGATATCACTAGAGGACTATAAAGAGGGGCAAAGCACATTGAAAATATTTTTGAGCAACCAAGTCTCCCACTCAGTCAATTTTTCCATTTTCTTGGCTTTTACTCCAATTCTTACCATTTTCCATGTTTTCACTTGTTTTTATATATGTTGATCCTAAACATGAATAATGGTGGAGATTAGATAACAAGCAAGCCTATGGTAGTGCAAGAAGCATGTGTGTTTGAGTGAGCTCCACTTCCATCATCAACTTAGAACTTAAGGACAGAGCCACCAAAACTTCCCATGAAAGGCTAGTGAGTTAAATTCATCTCAATGACTCATGAAGGATGAAAAGGCTAAGTTGTTGATTTAAGGACAAGATACTAATCCATAGAGCTTAAATTTTTGAGAATTGATAACCTTAGATAATTTCTTTTCATTTGCTTCTAATTAGGCTTTAGAAAACCCAAGGGATACATACTTAGTAGTTTCGCGAGACGCTCAAGCTTAAGTGTGGGGGAGTTGATAAGTACCATTTTATTGATTATTTTAGTTGCTAAAATCCATGTTTGACCCATATTTTTCTTGCTTAATTGTGAAATTACCTTAGGTTTTAGAACTTGCTTTTATTTTGGACTTAATTGCAAATCTGTACATATTTGGATTATTTGGCCACTAAATTTTTGATCTATTTTTGTAGGCATGAAAGGATCCTAGACCTAGGGCATACTGGGTCAAACTTGAGTCGGAAGTGGACCCGGATCGAGTTATCAAGTTTTGGATTCATCTGGGTCGTCCGATTCAAAAGCGGCTAGATCTGAGCCATCTGGGATCATCTGAGGCAATCCGAGCTAGGGTTAGGGTTGATCAAGCATCTGGATCAAGATCTGAAGGTTTCATCCAAATCAGAGCTCATTCTACCGTTGGATCAAGCTCGGAGGGCTCTAGACTGTCCATTCAAAAATTAGGTTGATCTGGACCATCCGTTGCACATTTGGAGGATCCGAGCTACCACGAGGCAGATCCTGACCCTTGATCAACATCATCAAAATTTGGTTCAGATCGGATGAAGATCAGCCGTTGGATTTCCTCAACTCAATCTGGGTCGTTCATTCCTAATTACATAAGGAAAATTCTCCCCTGTTTTCTCCTCGTCGCGTCTTCGCCGCAACTGTTCATCATCTTCGTTTCTCTTCATTTTGCTTGCAAGTTCTTTAGTTTTGAAGGCGTGACCACCTCAATCTCGACCTTGGATCATCATCTGGATCATTGGAGATAGCTTCGGTGGAGAATTCAGCTCAATTTTCATCCAGACAGAGGTGTTTGAGGGTTTCGGCATGCTCTGTGGTCCGAGCACTTGAATCACAGCCACTATC
>JAGFNQ010002838.1:0-59766 GCA_024364735.1 Boesenbergia rotunda
TTCCCCGAAGATAACGAAGAATACGCATAACTGCAGCCCAATGAACAGATGTAGGTGACAAACGAACTGACTGACAATGTGAACAGCATATGCAATATCAGGCCGAGTAATAGTGAGGTACACCAGACTACCCACGATTGATCGATATAAAGTTGGATCAGCAAGAGGATCCCATCAGTAGGATTGTAACGAACGTTGACCTCAAGAGGAGAGTCAACAACACGAGTATCTGTGAGACGAGACCGCTCAAGAATATCTGAAGTGTACTTAGACTGAGATAGAAGATATCCCTTTCAGAATAAGCTACCTCAATACCTAGAAAGTAACGTAGATTACCTAAATCTTTCATCTCAAACGATGAGACAAAGTAGCTTTTAGATCTGAGATACCGTTAACATCATCTCCTGTAATAATCATATCATCAACATACAACAAGAGCATAATATGGCCTGCAGGAGACGATTTAACAAATAATGCTGAATCATGAGAGCTAGAAATAAAACCAAGTGAAGATACTACAGAGGAGAACTTGTCGAACCAAGCTCTCGGGGCTTGTTTAAGACCATACAGGGCCTTCTTAAGCCTGCACACTTGTCCTGGCCGATGAGAAACACCAGGTGGAGGGACCATGTAGACTTCCTCCTGAAGATCTCCATTCAAAAAGCATTTTTAACGTTCATTTGTGAAATACTCCAGCGACGAACAGAGCTACTGCAATAAGAACCCGGACAGATGTCATTTTTGCAATAGGTGCGAAAGTCTCCTCATAATCCATACCATACTCCTGAGCATAACCTTTGCAACCAACGAGCTTTATATCGCTCAATAGAGCCATCAGACTTGGTTTTAATCTTGTATACCCATCGAGAACCAATAATTTTCTTACCAACCGGTGGAGAAACCAAATCCCAAGTACCAGTTCTGTCCAAAGCAGACAATTTCTCATTCATAGCCTCTTGCCAAAGAGGATCACGAGATGCCTCAGAGTAAGAGGTGGGCTCACAAAGAAAATTGTTGGAAACTAAAAAGGAAGCGAAAGATGGTGTATAGAAAGAGTAATCAAAATCAGATACCTGAGTAGATCGACGAGTGCGTGTAGGATATCGAGGTAAGTTTGGATCCGTAATTATGGGAGGTTCTGAAGCAGTCGTAGAAAGAGGATGAGTGTCAACATCATTTGTTCTACAAGTAGGATGAAGCGGAACATTCGATATGATTTCATGAGGGTTAGCATTTTCAGATGGATAATCAGTAGTAAAAGGATCAATTTGAATGAGATCAGATTTTGACATATCATGTGAGGTAGGTGGGATAGTGAAGAAAGGAATATGTTCAATAAAAGAAACATTACGAGAAACATACAATTTTCCAGAAGCTGGATCATAACACGATAACCTTTCTGCACAACCCCATATCCAAGAAAACACAAATGGCCACACGAGATGATAACTTAGAACGTTCTGCATGTGGACGAAGAACAAAGCATGTAGAGCCAAAAACCCTTAAATGAGAATATAAATGGAGTGTGACCAAATAATTTAGCATATGGAGAAATCCCAGAGTTATGAGCGGTAGGGATCCTATTAATAAGATATACAGATGTAAGGACAGCTTCTCCCCAAAATTCACTAGGAACACTAGCGGATAACAACATAGACCGGGCGGTCTCAATAATATCCTATGCTTTCTCTCGGCTACTCCATTCTGTTGTGGGGTATCAGTACAAGAGGACTGATGTATTGTACCATCAGCTTTGAAAATACCAGAAAGATCTCCACTAGTATACTCTCCCCCCAAATCAGCTCGAAAACACTTGATAGTGGCAGAGTGCTGAGTTTTTACATAGGCCTTAAACTCAGCATAAATATGACTAAGATCAGAACGACGTTTCATTAAATAAATCCAACAAAACGAGTGTGATCATCAATGAATGAAACGTAATATCGAGAACCTCCCTTAGTGGGAATAGGTGCCGGTCCCCAAACATCAGAATGAACTAAATCAAAAGGTGCGAAGAAGTGGAAGTACTTAAAATAAAAGGCAAAGCAGAAAATTTTTCAAGTTTGCATCCACTACAATCAGAAATATCATCAGGTGGTAAATCACCAAGTACATCAGAAGTACACATAGAACGTAAACGAGAACCTGATAGATGACCAAGTCTAGAATGCCACAAATAAAATTTTGAAGAAGAAGGTGTCAAATGAAAAGAAGACAAATTGACAGGCATTGCTGCTACGTGAGTGGGAAGATGCAGTTCATCCAACACATAAGGTCCTTTCCCTTTTCTATGCCCTGTCCCAATCACTCTCTTGGATTTTAGATCCTGCACATAACAAGAATTTGGAAGAAGACCAACAAAACACCCAGAGTCACATAATTGACCAACAGAAACAAGGTTCATATGTAATTTAGGGATAAAGTAAACATCAGGTAAAGATAAAGAGGGTGTTTGGATAGAGCCAGTTCCTTTCAATGACATTTGTGTACCATCCGCAGTGATAACAGAAATAGATGGAGGGTCAGGAGACATATATGTAAAAGAAGAAGAATCATGAGACATGTGATTACCAGCTCTAGAATCTAAAATCCAGGGAGATGAAGGGATACTTGACCCAATAGACGAAGATGAGCTGGAAGGAGCAGAAAGAGCATAATTATGAGGTTCCTTTTGAAATTACTGAAAGGCGAGGAACTTCTGAAATTGGTCGACAATAGAATTAGTACCAGTATTCACAGAAAACTCTGAAGCTGAAGCTGAGTGATTTAAGGAGGGCACAAAAGCTGCTGGAGTAGATGGATAAAGATTTTGAGATGGACCCTCAAAATACATTTTTTGTTGCCCGCCTTGATATTGTTGTGGAGACTTCCGTCCGTGCCCTGGAAGCTTCCTAGCCGATTCTTTCCGAAGCTCAGGGCATTGATTCTTCCAGTGCCCTGGTTTCTTACAATAATTACAGTTTCCTGTGACAGATGTTTTATACTGGTGTGCAGGAGCTGCTATGATCGGTGCAGATGGAGAGGCTGCCAAAACCGAAGTAGAAATATTATGCACCCCTTTTAGAGTCTTCAAACAAGTTTCTTCAGCCATGAGTTCATTTATTACATCTTCAACAGATGGTAGAGGTTTACGGTGCAAAAGACTTGAGCGACAATTTTCAAATTCTGGACGAAGACCCATAAGTAGTTGAACAAGGCGATCCTCATCTCTACATTTAATATAAGCATCACATGTTTGTAATTCAACAGATTCTGTCAATGCTAACCGATCCCAAAGAGTAGTCATTGCACAGAAAAAATCCTGAATACTTAAGTCATTTTGCACTAATGCACGAATTTCAGATTGTAATTGATACTTGACAGCAAAGTTATTTTGCACAAATAATTTTGACAAATAATCCCAAATTTCTTTTGCAGTTTTAAACTTTGCCAATTGAACACCAATTCTGTGTTCAACAGAGTTGTTGATCCAAGTGATAATCTTTGAATTATTTGTATCCCAAATACGAAACAATTCATCAAATTTTTCAACACCAACTACAGGGCATTTGATTTTTCCAGAAACATATTCCCAAACTCCTTTGCCCTTCAGAAAATTAGTCATCATATAATTCCAGTACGAATAATTTTTTCCATCTAAACGGACACCAATAGATTGCAACGAATCGTCACCTCCAGTCATTGTAAACAATTTTGAACAGAACAATCCAAAATAACAAATAACAATCTCAAATCCCAACTAACAAACGATCAAGGCAATCAAAACAATATCCAATCTCAAACGAAATAAAACATTTAGGGCAGATCTAACCATTCAGATGCGGAAGCGATGGAGATAAACCGAACCATAAAACCACGAGCAGTGAAACAGCAAGTATTTAACAGGGCTCTGATACCATGATAGAATTCATGAATTAAAAATTAGAATTCATGAATTCTTACAAGTATATCAAAAAGAAAAGTCTAATTTGATATCTGTTTATTATATTTTTGAAAGAAGATATTACATCCCTTTATATAAGGTTAAAATGAATTCTATAAATCACATCAATCGATGTGGGACAAAATATAAATATAAAATAATGCATATGTTAACGGAGCAAATTAAGACAAAATTGTTGGTGAGAGCCCTAGAGCCGATCATGTAATGATTGTATGGACTAATTTATATCATATTCCTATGTATAAATAAAGGCATGTTTTATGGTTATTATACTTACGTGTATTTGTGCCAATTAGCTAAGTATAATAATGTCCTTGAGTAGAAGTTTCTTATCTATATCAATCGATTGGTTGAATCGATAGTGAGATGATATAGAGAACACTACTCTAAATAATTCCTAGTCAAGTATTAACATTCAAGGATAATGTTAATACGTAGAGGCTAGCATGTAGGTCAACATGATGACTTGATCTCACAAGTCATAGATATAGAGATATCAAGTTGACACATGGGTATGCATTGGAGAATGTATACTGAATGACCCACCATGAGAAAGTATCATGGATCGTTATATGAGTGTCATATACTTTCTCATGTGGCTATTAGTATGACTATTAGTCCTTGACCTGAAGTCACCATGGATTCCTACATAAGGAGTTGCGTACTTTGGCTTCGTCAAACGTCACCCGTAAATGGGTGGACTATAAAGGCGATTACTGGGTATGTAACAAATTATGGAGAGGGATGTGAGTGATGTAGATGGGATCTATCCCTCCTATATGACGGGAGCGATATCGTATTCTTGATAGAGTGAGACCACAAAGTGCATGACCATGCCCAAGTGAGTCAATATGAGATATTGAGCTCACTTGATTAGTGTGAGTCTACTTGGAGTTCAAGATATAGATTGACTCGAGGATGACACGGTCTATGCCTCAATTGAGTCAATCTAGATATCAAGGATAGAGGGACATTATCATATATTGTGAGAGTCACAATTATTAGTCACAAGGTGATGTTGGATCTCAACATTCTTGTAACTTGGGTAGCAATGATGTGTTGCTAGATACCGCTCATTGCTTATGTTTCTAAGAGGTTAGAAGCATTGCCAACGTTACAAGAACCTATAGGGTCACACGCAAAGAACAAATAGATGGAGAAAAATTGAAGTCAAGTTTGACTTGGCTAAATATGGAAAGTCCATAAAAGGCAAGTTTGACTTGACCTAAATCCAAATCAAGTTTGACTTGACTTGGTTCCACTTCAAGTTAGACTTGACATGGGAGAAGAAGTGAAGTCAAGTTTGACTTGGCTAAATATGGAAAGTCCATAAAAGGCAAGTTTGACTTGACCTAAATCCAAATCAAGTTTGACTTGATTTGGTTCCACTTCAAGTTAGACTTGACATGGGAGAAGAAATAGAGTCAAGTTTGACTTGACTATTTATGGAAAGTCCATAAAAGGCAAGTTTGACTTGACCAAAACCCACCTCACCTTTGTTTGACCAAGTGATGACTTGGTTTTCCCCCCCATTTGAATTTCGAATTCAAATTGAAAGGGGATATGGAAGGCCACCTAATGACACTTAATAGCCATTATGGCCGGCCACCTAATGGCCATTAATGGCCATTAAGTGGCCGGCCACCATGTGGGAACAAAACCTATGTTTTGTTTCATTTTTGGGTGAGGCTTTTCTTCTTCTCTCTTGATTTTTGGTGGGAGTGCTTCTTCGACCTCTCCTCTTGGCCGAAAGCTATAGGGTGCTAGCACACCTAAGCTTTTGATCCATCTTCATTTGTTCGCGTGGATACGTATAGAGGAGTGTCTGCTTTGATACTCTAAGAGATCCGGCGGCCTTTTGGACAAGCGGGAAAGCGAAGGGCTACGCGTCAAGGGTAATGATTCTTATCATGTAGATCTAATGTAGATTAAACTCGTACTCGTAATTTATTTTTATGTTCGCACGGATCCGTGGCCGAACTTCTGGGGTTTCCGCAACGCAAAAAGCGGTTTTTACGGCCTAAATTTTCCAACAAAAATAGCTTACCTCCCAGATTAGTTGGGTCCGTAAAAATTTAGATACTTGATTAAAAAAAATAATCTAAATAAAAAATTAAAAGGATGTTCTTTTTATTAGAATAGTCACGTTCATTTTTATTTATTTATTTATTTATTATCAAAATGACACTCATCCCATTCCACTTTTACCTATATTATTTTTTGAAATTGTTCTTAATTTTTTATTCTTAACTATTGGAACAGTTGAAAATCTATAGCTGTTATACAACACAAATACTTTAACTCTAGTTATATTAATTAATTGAGCTGTAGTAATTATAATTATAGTGAATAGCTATTACAATATGAATATTTCATTTTTTTTAACACTAATTAATTAATATTAAGTTGTAGTGGCATATCGATTTTGATCAATATTAATAATATTATTGTAACAATCACAGTTCATAGGTCTTGTAATATATGTCCATATTATATTATAATAATTATAAATCATAACGGTTACAACCTATATAATTTATTTTTGAACCATATTAATAATATTATGTTATAGTAATTATAAAATAATAGCTATTACAATGATATAATTATAATAATGAATTGTAACTATTACAAATTATATAGTAGATACGGGAATAAGAGCGAAAAGTAAAATGTATAAAAATATATGGAATGAGACGTCGACCTTTTCAATATTTTTTTAAAAAAATACTTCTTTAATTATTCCAATAAAAAGACGTCTTTTATTTTTTATTTTTAACTCTAAAATCTATTATACCTTCAAAACATGTCTTTATATATAATTACACGGTAAAACAATCAAAGAAATAATTAAAAAAAAAATCAAAATTTTGAATTCGATTAAAAATAAATATTTTACTGATCGATCTGTGATTTTAAAAAAGATGGTCTTGTTTTTTTTTTCTTTGTATATCGCAATTTGTGTTTAATTAGTACGGTCCCGGATGCTGTTCATGCATAATTCATTGCATGCTCTCCTGTCACAGGTCTCTCTCAAATCTCAATCCTTGCAGTCCATCTCCATTGAACTTTTCTCCCCTCCTAAGTCAATCACACTTTGAGAAGTATTGCTTAATTACAAGATCACTTTTTGAAGAATCTTGGATGAAAATCTATATGCCCCAGGAAATTAAATCATCGAATTTTAAGTAGATATATAAAAATAGATAAGGCTTGATTTTTAGTAAAGATAGAGACAATACTTTTATATACAGTGACTTATTTGATTTCATGATTTACCTCTCTCTATAAATATTATGAGATCGGCCGTATGAAACGTCTGAGATCACCTTTTGCAGAAAATCTATTGATCCTGTCGCGGAGTGGAGTGGCTGTCCTCTGGGCCAGGCGTGCATCCCAGGAGCCGCGAGCCGGTGAGGTGGCCGTCCGTCTATGGCGCCTCGCCTCGCCTCTGCAAAATAGGGACCGTCAGCAGAGCCCGCCGGGGGAATCCCCGGTCAGGCACTCCGACGGTCAAGTCAGTTCCGAGTACAGATGAGCGGAAACTGAAGGGAAATGAGGCAAGGGATGCGAGAACTCGCGCGCGCGTCCCTGGAGTAGGGAGAGTGCCGAGCTTATATGACCGGGGGGGCTGACAACCCCTGTCCGCGTAGGTGGGGCCAGGTGTGATGGCTGTCAGCCCGTAGGGAGCACGGAGGGGCGACGCGACATGGCGCGGGGTGCTCCGGCAGTACGGGAGTACTGGACGCGCAGTACGAGAGTACTGGATGTGCGGGATAGCCGCGTGGAGGTGTCAGAGACAGGCAAGGCGTGAGGAACCCCCCTGGCAGGGCTGTACCCCGGGAGTAAGGATGTGAGGGGTGTATGAGCGGGACAGCCCGTACCCCGAGCGCCGACTGGCAGGCCCGTGTGCTAGGGACCGAGTCGGGTAAAGACCAGGGAGCGTGGTTTGCCATGCGTCCGACTGGTAGGGAGAGAGAGAGGGAGCGCAGGGTACGCCCTGGGTCGGGGGTATCACGAGACTTGACCTCACTGATGAGGCTGAACCTTGTTTTGGGTCAGGGCGAGCTGGTACGACTGGGCCTTCTACAGAGTTGGTTGGCTAGGAGCTGGCCTAGCTGTCTCCTCAGGTGACTTGGGGGACCCTTCCCTTCTTCTTTACTGTGGGAAGCTTTTCGGGAGCGGGGCCCTGTCCGCTGATAGGGCGGCTGCCCTGTAGGCGAAGCCTCCTCGGCGCCAGGCTGGCCTATGCCCCCGCTCGTGGGCAAGGCCTCGTGGGCAAGGCCAGGATCATAAGCATCCCCCTCGAGTCTAGTCGAAGGAGGCGGCGAGTCCGACTGACTGGACCATCTTTATTTCTTGGAGGCCTGGCGCGCAGGAGGGATCCGGCTTCGTCTGAGGGTTTATCTGCAGATTTGCCGAATCCCAAGGAACCCAATCGGCTGACGAAGCTACCTTGTCTCCTTTTTGATTACTGATGATTCCGTATCCCGAGGCGGATAAGAATCGCTGTGTACACCTAGGGGGATCTCGCGTGTCTCTTCCCCTTTCGTTTCCTACTACCGAGGCCTTTTCCCCCGTTCTTCGAGGGATGAGGTTGGGTGAGAAACGTCTGGCCTTCTGGGCCCCGCTGGGCCTACTCCTGCGATTGTTACTATCTGCCGATTCTGCCCTGGCCCACCACCAGTGGGTCCATCCTTTATAACTGCGAGAAGTCTCTTCGTCTTTCACTCCGGCGGGCTGCTTTCTTCTTTCCGATTAGGGTTGCGGCTGCCTTCTGGTGCTTGCTACTTTCCTCTCGCCGTCCTCTTGCCTTCTTTGTGCTCTCATGGCTTCCTCCTCTCGCAACCCTTACCCCTGGTATGTCACAGCGAGGTCCACGTTAACCTGTGACGACCTCGAGGCCCTCCGGGCAGAGTTTCACATTCCCCTCGATCATGACCTCCGGCTGCCTTCTCCTTCGGACCAACCAGCCAGACCGCCGAGGTACTATATTACCGTCTCGCGGGATCATCTGCAGGCGGGTCTGCGTTTCCCCATCCATCCCTTCCTTGCTTCCGTATGCCGCTACCTTCGCATAAACTTGTCTCAACTGACCCCCAACTCTATCTGCCTCCTTTGCGGGTCTGCCATCCTCTTCTTGTTATATCGTTGCTCCTCTCACACCGAGCTTTTCCATCACCTCTTCTACCTGAAGAAACAGGAGTTGGGCGAGTTTGTTTTCCAAGCTCGCTCTGGGACTTCTTTTCTTTCTTCTCTTCCTTCTGCCGGCCGGGGCTGGAAGGAGAAATTCTTTTTTATTCGCCCCGCGATCTTCCCGACTTGGCCATCTAATTTTCGGCTGGATTTTTCCCAAATGCCTCCTCATCACACGGATCCTCGGAAGTTTCCTCCCCTCGAGCGGGCCCTAGATCGCTTCAGGGATAAACATTTTCCAGTCGGGCCTCTTCTGACCGAGAACATCATGGCCGCATTCGGCCTTAGTCCGGCGCCCTTCATCCAACCTGCCTCCTTGAGTAAGTGATCTCTCCTTTCTCGTGTTTCTGGTTATTTCCCTGACCCGCCCCTTTTGGTCAGTTATGATGATGTATCCTGCGGCCCCTGAGGGAGGCTTCGGGCTGGGGCATGCCGAAGAAATGGAGGCGCGCCTTCGGGCGGTGATAAGGGAGCAGCGGACACAGGCGGCGGAGCGGCAGACAGCGCAGGGATGTCGCTTAGCCCTACTGGCCGAGCAGGAAGCTTTTCCTTCTGGCTCTCCTTCTCCCGCTTCATCTTCTGAGGAGGCGAGGACTCCCCAATCGGGTTCGGAGGATACCAGACCTCTGAGCCACTCCTTGCGACGCTCCGGGGGCACCGGCTTCACGTCTGCCCCGACTGATCCTTTGGGGGCGTCTTCCAGTCGTCCTATCAAAAGACGGAGAGGTGAGGCGTCGACCGGCATTCTGTTCATGCTACCGCCCTCTTATTCCGCAGTGGTGCCATTGGATCTAGCGGCGTTGCCTTTGAGGGAGGCATCTCCGCCTTGCCCGAAGGGGCCCTCCGGCGAAGGCCTATTGCATGTGTTGCCGCCTTCACTGTCCGACTGGCATTTGAGCATGACTTTGCCGGACGGTACCGCCCCGACCCGGTCTAGGGACGCCCGGCTGTATGGTCTAATCTTGGACAGGTTCCTGGCCGGCCTGCGAGCGAGTAGTTCGGTGAGCCCTGCTGTTGGGGCGGATGACTTCATGGCCCTGGCTACCCAGGTATGTGTCTATTAGTTGAGGGGGTGTGCCTCTTTCCTTGTTTGGCTGACGGGCTTCGCTTTTCGTAGTCCTGGGCCCAAAGCTACAGCGTGAGTGTGGCCATGCTCACTCACGCCAAAGCCCGATATCGCGCCGAGAGGCGTGCGGAAGACCTGGAGGCTCGGCTCCGCCATACCCAGCTATCTTCAAATGACGACTCGTTGAACGGCCTGAGAGCAGAGGCCATCGGCCTCCAGGACATGCTGCGCCAGACCCAGGAGGAGCTGGAGATTGCCAAGGCTCAGATCGCTGCTGCTGATGCCGCCGCAGTTCGGGCGGAGGAGCGGGTGATCCAGGTTGAGCAAGCGCACCTTTGTGATCGCAAGCGTAAGGGCGAGCTGCAGACAGAACTTCTGAGGGCCCGATCATACCTCCCATGGGCCAACGAGGAGATCTTGTCCCTTCGGGCGCAGCTGGCAGCGGAGAAACAAACGACCGCTTTGTTGAGGAACCAGCTTCAGGATTTGCGGGGCCTCCGTTCGGCTTGGGACGCGGCCCAGGTTGAATTGGGGGAACTGCGTGGGCGACAGGCGTCATGGGATGCCCTTCAGGCTGAGCTAGCAGAGCTGCGTTCCTACCGGGAGACTGAAGCAGGTCGATTAGAGGCTCACCGTTTGGCGTGCTTGAACGATCCGGCCCATGCTGCCGAGATTGCCCGGTGTTTCATGGATGTGATGGAGCAGCATGGCCTCAACGTAATTCGCCAGCTCAGACTAGGAGGCAACTTGCTCCCCGATTTGTCTCCTGACGCAGTTTCACTTCCAGATTTGTGCAGGAACTTGCCTTCCGTGACTGACCAGCTTTTCGAGTGAGGCCGGTGCTTTTGCGTCTTTTGTTTCTTTGTGCACGAAGGATATCCTGCCTGATTTTGTAAGGCGCCCGCGCCCCTGAATGTGATATTTTCCTTTTCTACTTGCTTGAGTAGTGTTATCTTTCAGCCTTGGGGGGTACATGGGCGAACCATGCGACGCCCTCATGGACGCGTGTGATCCTACTCCGTGGGCCGGATGCCTCCCGGTCTAGTGTTTGTTTGTAAGGGTCTCCGGTCCGTGTGACCCAGGTTGGTGTCTCATCGCGAGGAACTGATCCCTTAACCGGCGCTTGCGGCGGGGAGTCCCAGAGGTAGGTGGCTTACGGGAGTCCTACTTTCCCGTCCGAGTGTTCCCGGGGAGCGTGGGTCGCCACGCCTCCGCTCGGAGCTCGGGCCGAGGACTTAGCTGAAGCTGATCCGTGATGAGTATAACCTCTTGGCCGAGTGGGACCCGGGGAGCGTGGGCTGCCACGCATTCGCGCGGGACTCGGGCCAAGGGATTTGCGGGAGCTAGCCCGCGAGAGGTGTGGTCGTCTGGCCGAGTGGGACCCGAGGAGCGTGGGCCGCCACGCATCCGCTCGGGGCTGGGGCCAGGGGATTTGCGGGAGCTGGCCCGTGAGAGTGTGGCCGTCTGGCCGAGTGGGACCCGAGGAGCGTGGGCCGCCACGCGTCCGCTCGGGGCTGGGCCAGGGGATTTGCGGGAGCTGGCCCGTGAGAGGTGTGGCCGTCTGGCTGTGTAATCGGGTTAGCGATCGTTCCCTGTATCCTCTGGGTATCAGATCCATTTAGGGATACACGTCCCGCGACTGTGGGCCCTTCAGGTGTCGGCCTATCGCTTCCCTGTCTTGGGCAATGAACCAATACTTCTCTGCCTTTTCATATTTCCTGTCCCTGCCTTTATGCCCGTCCGTAGGATCGGCTATCCTCTACGGTTTTTCCTCCAACGGCTGTGATCAGTGACCACCTTCTCTATATAGGCTCCAGTAGTTATCGCCTTCATCTCTGTTCGTCTCTTCCTCTCCCCTCCCCTCTTGCTTCCCTCGGTGCCCTAACGCCCTTTTCAGAATGATGCGGGACTTCATCATGAAGGAGGCCCAAGAGAGGTCGGCTAGATATAAGGTGGCGATGGCCGCCCTTCTTTCGGAGCCTATCCCTGTCCCCTCCAATGCTGCTCCGTCAGTTACCCCGGCGTCTCCTTCCCCGGCGACTAGCCCTACCGCCGTCCTACCCAGGGACAAGGGCGATGCATCAGGAGAGGAGGCGGCGGACTCCGATATCGAGATTTTGCCCTCGGATCCTTTCGCTCAGGGGCCTGAGCCTCTCCCGGAGCATTCCCACACCGGCTCATCTTCCTCCGGTGCTGTTTCTGCCCTCCCCCAGGAGGTTCTTTCCCCTTCGGCCGTAGCGAACTCACCTTCTCCACCGGTTATGGTGTCTGCGGTCCAGTTACCCCTCGATACCGGGAACGTCCTGCCCGCTTCCCCTGCACTTCCACTTGCTTCTCTCCATGATTCGCTGGACCAACCTAGCCCTGTCCTTCCGCCTGGAGCTCCGGCCTCCCGGGTGCCTACGTCGCTTGCCTCTGTTGACTTAGCCCCGGGACTTGGTCATCCTTCCGTTCCCCTTGCCTCTGTCAGCTTGGCGGGCGGAGTGTCCACTGCCCCTTCTGCTTCCCTTCCTGGCCGAGCTCCGGATCTTCGCCCAATCCATCTGGTTCTTCCTTCGCGAGCAGATCCCTCTGCTGCTTTCGATATTTCGGACCCCGAACCGCTAGGCTCGGCTAGGGTGGTTCACTTGCACGCTCCTCTGAGCGACTATATGTATCAAGGTCTTCGGTCCTTCGCCCATCCGGATCCGATCGACCGCGTTGATAGCTTAGTTGCGGATGCTTGTCGGGTACGTTTGTCCGCTAGCCCCCATTCGTTTGGTTTTCTCAAATTAACCCCCCGTCTTCTTTGCAGTTGACCGGGGCCCTGTATGATATGGGTGTTTCTTTTACCGCCCAGAACCGATCCCTCCGTCAGTTGGAGTCTCGTCGGGAGGCGCTGGAAAGCCAGCTTCGCTGTGCCTGGCCCCTGCCAAATGACGGAGGCTGGGATGCGTTGCGTTCCGAGAACGCAGCCTTACGAGGATGAGCTGGCCACGCCGAGGCGCAGCTGCGAGAACTCTCGACAGGGCTGAGCGCAGCTCGATCTTCTGAGGCTCAGCTGCGTCAGCAGCTGGCTTATCTGGAGCAAAGCGAGCATCAGGCTCGGACTCGGGAGCTCAGAGCAAACGCTGAGCTGGTCCAGGCTCAAGCAGCTCTTTTGGAGGCCAACCAATCCGCTGCCACGCTCCTCTCCGCTCTGAAGGCCAGGGAGGCGGAGCTGGCTGCTTGCAAAGGCGACCTTGCGCGGATACGCGAGCGCAACGAGGCTCGAGAGACCTAGGCACAGCCAGCTTCAGATGGGTGCGATAAGGCGACAATCGGAGTCTCGTCGCCATCCTTGGGGTCTACCTTGTAGGCGTAGGTCCTATAATTGTGTGTCTGTTTTCCCCCTATTTTGTGATGTAAGCGAGGGCCACCTGGTTTGTTATGGACTTTGCCTTTCTCTTTTATCTCTTCTTTATTCCTCTGCTTCTGTTTTCGTGTGTGGCGGTTAAAAAGCCGATGACGGAACCAGCCGCCTCTTTTCTGTAGGGGAAAACAACATTTCCTGGGTTGAGGCCGTGGTTCTCCGCTCGCTTAGGCATTCATACGCAGATGCCCTAACTTGTGGGGTTTAGCCGTTCGTGGCCGGCCCGTGAACTCAGGATGGTGCGTTGGGTGGGGGTCCCACCCCCTGCCCGGGGGCCAAATCAATGACTAATTAAGAGGGAAGCCTGAATGTGCTCGCTATTTCCTCGACAGCCATCGCGGCTGTATTCAGGAGTTAACTCGGGTAGGTATCCCAAGGGAGCGACTCCCCTGTCAAGGAGTGCGGAGGAAGGGCTTTGCCTAGGGCAAAAAGGAGGCTACTCGGTCGGGTAACCTCTCGGGCTGCATGGAACATTATGAGCCTGCCCGAGAGCCGATCCGAGGCACGGGCTTGTGTAGCGCAAGAAGGAAGCCACTCGGTCGTGTAACCTCTCGGGCGGCGTGGATCATTATGAGCCTGCCCGAGAGCCGATCCGAGGGACAGGCTTGCGTGTGAAGTCGGTGCTTCCCGGTCGAGGACTTCCCAGGGAGCGTGGGCCACCACGCGCCGGCTGAGAGCCTCGCTGAGGCTTCCCGGTCGAGGGCCTCCCAGGGAGCGTGGGCCGCCACGCGCCGCCTGAGAGCCTCGCCGAGGCTTCCCGGTAGAGGGCCTCCCGGGGAGCGTGGGCCGCCACGCGCCGCCTGAGAGCCTCGCCGAGGCTTCGCGGTAGAGGGCATCCCAGGGAGCGTGGGCCGCCACGCGCCGCCTGAGAGCCTCGCCGAGGCTTCCCGGTAGAGGGCATCCCAGGGAGCGTGGGCCGCCACGCGTCGCCTGAGAGCCTCGCCGAGGCTTCCCGGTCGAGGGCCTCCCAGGGAGCGTGGGCCGCCACGCGCCGCCTGAGAGCCTCGCCGAGGCTTCCCGGTCGAGGGCTCCCAGGGAGCGTGGGCCGCCACGCGCCGCCTGAGAGCCTCGCCGAGGCTTCCCGGTAGAGGGCATCCCAGGGAGCGTGGGCCGCCACGCGCCGCCTGAGAGCCTCGCCGAGGCTTCCCGGTGAGGGCATCCCAGGGAGCGTGGGCCGCACGCGCCGCCTGAGAGCCTCGCCGAGGCTCCTCCCAGGGAGCGTGGGCCGCCACGCGCCGCCTGAGAGCCTCGCCGAGGCTTCCCGGTCGAGGGCCTCCCAGGGAGCGTGGGCCGCCACGCGCCGCCTGAGAGCCTCGCCGAGGCTTCCCGGTCGAGGGCCTCCCAGAGAGCGTGGGCCGCCACGCGCCGCCTGAGAGCTCGCCGAGGCTTCCCGGTAGAGGGCATCCCAGGGAGCGTGGGCCGCCACGCGCCGCCTGAGAGCCTCGCCGAGGCTTCCCGGTAGAGGGCATCCCAGGGAGCGTGGGCCGCACGCGCCGCCTGAGAGCCTCGCCGAGGCTTCCCGGTAGAGGGCATCCCAGGGAGCGTGGGCCGCCACGCGCCGCCTGAGAGCCTCGCCGAGGCTTCCCGGTCGAGGGCCTCCCAGGGAGCGTGGGCCGCCACGCGCCGCCTGAGAGCCTCGCCGAGGCTTCCCGGTCGAGGGCCTCCCAGGGAGCGTGGGCCGCCACGCGCCGCCTGAGAGCCTCGCCGAGGCTTCCCGGTAGAGGGCATCCCAGGGAGCGTGGACCGCCACGCGCTGCCTGAGAGCCTCGCCGAGGCTTCCCGGTCTTGCCGAGGGTAATGCAGCAACAACTGTTTCCAGAAAACCATTTCTGTGGGGCGCAACACATAGATGAGATAGATTCCAGAAGACCCAAATGCCAGACGGGCGGCAGGTGTATAAAATATATCCAGGTCCCCAAATGCATAAAATATAGAGTACATCCATGTCCCGGAAGACCGAACTATAGAGTCGCATAAAGCCTGTGGGAGGCACCCAGAAGACCAGATATCCGATGCTCAAAAAATGCTGCGCCCGTACTTTCCCCTATCTGCTTTGCCGGAATGAGAATGAAGAATGGGCAACACTACCCCGGAGGAGTCCGCCACAAGGCTTCTGGTGCCCTAATGGCTTCTCCGGAAGCGTATGAAGAAAGGCTCGCATTTTTTAAGGAACGACAATCGCCGAAAACCCATACGGATCTTCCATCTCCACTTCCGATCAGGCTGCTGGTGTCCCTCCTTCTAGCGCCATTTTTGATCCTGTCGCGGAGTGGAGTGGCTGTCCTCTGGGCCAGGCGTGCATCCCAGGAGCCGCGAGCCGGTGAGGTGGCCGTCCGTCTATGGCGCCTCGCCTCGCCTCTGCAAAACAGGGACCGTCAGCAGAGCCCGCCGGGGGAATCCCCGGTCAGGCACTCCGACGGTCAAGTCAGTTCCGAGTACAGATGAGCGAAACTGAAGGGAAATGAGGCAAGGATGCGAGAACTCACGCGCGCGTCCCTGGAGTAGGGAGAGTGCCAGCTTATATGACCGGGGGGGGGGGCTGACAACCCCTGTCCGCGTAGGTGGGGCCAGGTGTGATGGCTGTCAGCCCGTAGGGAGCACGGAGGGGCGGCGCGACATGGCGCGGGGTGCTCCGACAGTACGGGAGTACTGGACGCGCAGTACGAGAGTACTGGATGTGCGGGACAGCCGCGTGGAGGTGTCAGAGACAGGCAAGGCGTGAGGAACCCCCCTGGCAGGACTGTACCCCGGGAGTAAGGATGTGAGGGGTGTATGAGCGGGACAGCCCGTACCCCGAGCGCCGACTGGCAGGCCCGTGTGCTAGGGACCGAGTCGGGTAAAGACCAGGGAGCGTGGTTTGCCATGCGTCCGACTGGTAGGGAGAGAGAGAGGGAGCGCAGGGTACGTCCTGGGTCGGGGGTATCACGAGATTGACCTCACTGATGAGGCTGAACCTTATTTTGGGTCAGGGCGAGCTGGTACGACTGGGCCTTCTACAGAGTTGGTTGGCTAGGAGCTGGCCTAGCTGTCTCCTCAGGTGACTTGGGGGACCCTTCCCTTCTTCTTTACTATGGGAAGCTTTTCGGGAGCGGGGCCCTGTCTGTTGATAGGGCGGCTGCCCTGTAGGCGAAGCCTCCTCGGTGCCAGGTTGGCCTATGCCCCCGCTCGTGGGCAAGGCCTCGTGGGCAAGGCCAGGATCTTCTATCTACCCCACATATTTACATTGTTAGTATGAATTAATGTTTATTCTAATAGAGCTCAACGGCAATTTCTAATCTATGTAAAAATTATTTGATTTCCTTCATGCAAAGGCAATTATACTAGAAGAAAATATCTCCCGTAATTTATCTTTTTTTCAAACTGTATGTTGTCGTCCTGAAAGAACTGTTAAGTAAATAACTTCATCTTTTATAACAATTAAATAAAAATCTACCTGCCCCAAATCACCGAATCATAATGCGATGGGATTAACTTGTTACTATATATATATATATATATATATATATATATATCACCGTTAAAGAGTTTAAATTATTTATGATGGTGGGTCGTCCACCAAATTTATTTGTACATTTTAATTTATCTTGATGATCCATAAAAGAATCTCTATAAGATTAAATGGACCACTTCCCAAATTAATCAGATGTACACTTTCGAAATGCAAGTGTATATGTATGTATGTATATATATATATAGTTGCCACAAACAAACACTGACAATTGCGAAGATAAAGCGAGTAGGTCAGCTTCAGCTTTCAGTACGATCGCGGGCCTGTAAATTGATTAATGGAGCTAGACAGGGACTTTTACGAGTACCATTTGCCCCATTCATTGGGTTGGCTGAACGCAACAAGGCCAGCAATGCTGCAGGAGCTAGCTTTAATGGTGGCAGGCTAACGTACTAGCTACTCATGTACATGTATACATTCACAAATATCTTAATTAATATTAATGTTAGTTGATAAAAACAAACAAACAAATCAGGGGAAATTTTTTTAAACTCCCCAAGCTCAAACTCAACTTTACATGCAGTCCTCATTCAAAATTTTCTTTACATGCAGTCCCTAATGGGATTGACAAGACAGTTCTATGAGTATTATTTGAAGAAAGTTGAATATAAAAGTTAGAAATTTAAGTATGTAAGGTTGCATCTACCACATCAAAAAATTGTGTACTCATTTTTCACTCTTTTATACTTATTTTTCACTCTTTTATACTCATTTTTCACTGATGTATATTTAATTTGCACTCTTTTATACTCAATCCATCAGGAAGTAAATGCAAAGAATTTATCAAATAAGGAGTGAAAGTAAAGATCAAATGGGAATTGAGGAGTTTTCTGCAATTTACCGAACAAACAAACAAATTATATTATCCAATAAATTCAGAATACAATTTATACAAATCAAATAATTTTAATTTTGATATATCCTCTTAATTAATTAATTGTTCTTTTGAGTATTATGAATTCATCATTCATGTTTTGGAGTAAAAGATGGTAAGTTTCGATACACAGATAAATCACGAAGCGAAATTTACTATTAATAAATTTACGATCGACCTGCCCGCCGGCGAAGTCATTTTAGCACGTGAAGACCTGGAAGCCAGCAGTCTTGGCGGCGCCACAGACGGGGCACTCGCCGACGGCCGGTTCACAATCCTCGCAGAGACACAGGTGCTTGCAGGGCAGCAGAAGCGTCCTCGCCTCCTGCCGGCCGCACGCCTTGCACCACCACCGGCTCCGCCGCCGCCGCCGCCGCCGCCCCCCGCGTCCCTTCTCTTCAGCGTCGAAGCAGCACGACGACTCGGCTGCGGAGATAGCCTCGCTGTCGCCGTACCCCTCGCGGCCGTTTGCGCCGCTGCTGCTCTGCTGGAGCAGCAGAGCCCGCTGTAAGCTCCCCCTGAGTAGGACGACGGCGGCCTCGTGATGCTTGGCGGCGGCCAACCGCACCTGGTTCTCCGCGCTCAGCTGCCGTACTTTCTCCTCCAACGCCGCGTTCGTCAGCCGCGCCACCTCCAGCTCCGCCGCCTTCTCCCTCAACCTCCGCGCCGCCCCTCGTTCCGCCGCAGATAAAAGCCCCCGGCAATGCCTCTTCGTCACCTCCCGCACCTCATTCCGCAGCCGCTCCGTCTACGAAACCGATCGATTCAAGAAACTATTAATTCCACAATACAATTTTACAATTTTACTCAACAAACAAAATTCACTATTCGATATCGAGACGTACATGGAGACGGACGATGGCGTCGATCTCCAAATCCTTCAGGGGAAGAAGAGTGACGAGGTTGTGAGACGGCGGCGCGGCCGCGGGCAGCATAGCCAGTACCGTGCCGCTCGTAGAGGAAACAGAGGAATCCTGCAGGGCAGCCGGCGGCGGCGGCGGAGGCCTCTTCGATGGGTTGAAGCCGGTGAGATCGCTGAACACGGTGGGGTTGTTCACTCCCACTCCTCCTCCTCCTCCTCCTCCTCTTCCTCGTCGCTGCTGCAGACTGATCTGGTGTTGCAGCAACTGAAGCTCGTCCATGGCGGATCGATTAATTCGTTGCCAACAATACGAACGTACTTATAAACCAACTAATCTGCAGCATGGTGTTGGTGTATGCATGCATGCTCTCCTGCTCCTGCTCCTGCTCCTGCTCCTGTTTTCTCTTAGATCAGGATGTACACGTCTCTCTCAATCTCTTGAATCATTCATTCATTCATTCAATCACAGCCCTGCTCTGCATGCGTCTGTGTGCTTGCATGAATAATTAATAATGGTGGAAGACAAATAGTGGAGCATTGTCACCGTTTATATACACACAGGACGACAGATCAGTGGAGAAGCTAGGGGCCGTGAAGGAAGGCATTTAATGACAATTTCATATTCAATTATTATATATATATTATTGCACTTTTTCTGGGTCTCAGATTAGATCTGCAGTTTCCGCACTGTTTCAAGTGAATGCATCCACCCACATCTCGTCGGAGGCACTTTCTATTTATCTACTGTTAAAATATAGCTAGCATTGTTTCCTTCTATTTATTTTATTTATCTATCAACTTTTGTTTATATATATATATTAATTTATTTAATTTTTTAATTTTTTAATTTAGTTCAAATAGTTGTTATTCTTTTGTACGTTAAATTGTATGTGCAACCTTTGTATTTCATTCATCTAAAATCATAAAATATTCCTAAAGTGAAATTTTACCTTTTACTATGATAAAATCCTCAACCAAAAGATTCTACCGGTTGACGCTGTTAATATTTACATGAATATTTCTTGTAATAAGACTTGCATGGGGTTAATTCCCAACTAATATAAATATTGAGTATCTAATCTCCCCCTTTATATAACAAAGCTAATTTTGATCTTCATTAAGTGCTCGCCTTTGGTTTGTGAAACAAATCACTGCTTCTTATGTTATTACAAGTAGCCCGGCCCTCTCGTCAATCACTCCTCTATGAGCTATGATAGGGAGAGTGAAAATGAGAGAGTGAATGATAAAGTAAATGACATGACACTTGAGTGAATGACGTGACAATTTACATGCACACGTCCGATTATCTCTTGGACACCATCGGCGACCTTCGGCCGCCGCCCCGAATCAAACTATACCCTGGGGGCACAGTGAACCCGTCGGAGATCGCTGCATGTAAAGTGCCACGTCATTCACTCTACCATTCACTCTCCCATTTTCACTCTCCCTATCATTTTTCCTCCTCTATTAACATAAAGATTCCTAAGGCTGCCTCCAGGATTAGGTGCAACGGAAGAATAATTAATTGTCTTTCAAACATCTACAATTATATTTCTAATTACGAAAAATTTTCTTTCAAATGGGATGCATAATCATGGGATGTTAGACATCTAAACAGTCCACCATGAATACTTCTCAATTTTTCCTGACGATCGATGATCAACTTACGTAGGACCAAACCAATCGCCCTAGATTTAAGATTAGCCAACTTCATTCATCAATTTTTTCCCCCAAGGCTATCGTAGCCGTTGCTGCCAGCTGGTTGTTAGCCATTGTCGCTCGAAGCCAATATAACAATGCTTCTATTCCAGATTTAATCTTCCATTCTATATATATATATATATATATAATATATATATATATATATATATATATATATATAATATACCACAATAGAGATTATCGATCGAAGGCTTACTACGGAGGATCACCAATAACGCTGATCCCGGCCCAGCTTACCGGTAGCTAGCCACCCAGCCTGGCGTCACGAGGGCCCAGTGAAAGGGCCAACGAAGGCCTCACCCGGAGAAGCCCCGAGCCAGGAACCCTCCCGGACCGCTAATCGACCAACCCTAGTTGAGGTTGGGCAGGCCGATCCTGAGCGCCTCTTGACTCGACCACCCAGTTCAGTTCTCCGACCCCGGGTTAGGTCAGGAAGTTCAGTTCTCAGCACCCCATGGATCGGACAAATAGAAAACCTGAAAGATGGCAAGGCAGATACAACCCGGCAAACCCCCGACTCATGGTGTACCCTGTGTCTCTCGGCCATACTACACCCAACCCGATCCATACCACTCGGGGATAGCGCACGCCACCCCTACATCAGGACACCTTTGGTACGACCATGACGTCGGGGATAGCGCACGCCTTACCCATTTATGACTCGCGGATATCCCATTGACTCGGTACGGTTGTACTATCCGAGCACCCCGCGCCATGCCGCCGTATTTATAGGTGCTCTCCTGCGAGCTGACAAGCATCATACCCCTGTCTCATCGGCACAGACAGGGGTTGTCAGCTCCCCCGGCTATATAAGCTCCTCCCTTCCTCATTCCGGAGGTATACGCAATCACACTCTCCTTTGCTGCATTTCCTTTAGCTTCTTTATATTCCTGTGGACACTAACTTGACCGTCGGAGGGCTTGACCAGGGAAATTCCCCGACAGGTTTGCTAACGACCAATTTCTCGTAGATCGGAGCCAGGTCGGCGCCAAGTCAGTAGCTCGTGACACTCGGGAGACCACCTGGCCCTTGGGACTTTCCACCTTGCTTCGCGACAGGATGAAACGCCAAGCTACTTTTTACCACTACAAGAAAAAAGCTAAAACACAACATTTGAAAGACAACGTTTTTTTAAAAAAGTGTTGTCTTATTTTTTTTAACAACGCTTTTAGTAAAAACCGTTGTCTATGTTTTTTATTTCTTATTAACGACAACGCTTTGCAACTAAGCGTTGTCTATTGGTCATTTTTTTTGGATCAAAGACAACGGGTTTTAAAAAGCGTTGTCTTTGAATATTTTTTTTAATATATATAACAATAATTTTTTAGTAAGTGTTGTCTATGTAAAAATATGATGTAAAATAAATAAATAAAATAATAAAATTCAATGAATACAAAATTAGAAATTTCTGTTTTTATATAAATTAGAAAATTCTGTTTTTTTATATAAATTAGAAATTTCTGTTTTTTTATATAAATTAAAATTTCCTTTTTTATATAAATTCCTGATTTTTTATAAATTCTTGTTTTTTTATGTTATAGATTTTATATGAAAAAAGATAAAACACAACATTTAAATACAAAATTAGAAAATGCTGTTTTTATATAAATTAGAAATTTCTATTTTTTTATATAAATTAGAAATTTCTGTTTTTATTCTCCAATCTTGATTTTTTATAAATTATTATTTTTTTTATGTTATAGATTTTATATGAGCCCGTGCCCTAAGTCCCCTAACGCATCGCAGTGACTCAGCTTCCTCCTCCCCGATTTCCTCACTCGCCCATCCCCGCCGATGCCGACGCCGACGCCTACGCCGTCGGGCCACCTCCCCCTCTTTGAGCTTACGATCCTTTTCTCCTCCTCCTTCCCTCTGATTCGCCGATCGCCGGAGATCATCGCCCGACGTCAACCCCTTTCTTTAGCAAGCTCACCAGCTAATCAATCGATCCATCGCCTGATCGCCGGCCAAGCTCCCGATCCATCATCACCGGTGCAATAGTTTGAAGTCGGGAATTCCGATCGTGCCAAGTCTATGCAGAGGTGCCGCGCCGAGCATCACAGGTAAGATTTTGGATGCATTGAGTTTGATCTTGAATGGAGTTAGGGTTGGACTGGTTCGTTTGCCTTTGGTATTGAATTCCTGTTCTGAGTTCTTACAATGGATCATTTGTTTGTGAACTTCAGTTTTTACGGCAACCTACTATGTTCTATTTTTTTTTTTTTTTTTGCATATTGTTGGATTTTAGGAATGAATTGGAGGTAGCTTTTGATCCTAATGTAGGTCCTGTTGTGCGAACTTTCTGTTTAAAATTAGTTTTGTGATCTTTTGCGGGAAGTTTCTGATTTGGTTTTGTGTGCTTTTGCTTTGCCGTGAGGATATGTTGTTTGTGGGATTTTTTGCTTTACCGTGAGCTGCTTGTGGGATTTTTGCTATGACAAGCATTTGGTAATGTTTTATGTTTAGTAATGATTTCTATTTAAAATTGTTTTCAATTTGGTTTGCATATTGTTGGATAATCATAATGTTGGATAATCAAATTTTGTTGCATAATCATATTGTTTGATTATTGTTGGATAACATCATATTTAATACTTGTGTTTATGTTAATATTTTGTTATATTATTATAACTATTTTGAAGGTATTAGCTCATTGTTGGTTGATTAGTTATGACAAGAATGGACAAAGAATGGATGTCAAAGGATAGACTATCACGTGAATATGAGAATGGAGTAGATTCTTTCTTACAATTTGCAATGGAAAACACTGACAATCCAAATGCAATACCTTGCCCATGTGCAAAATGTGGTAATCTAAAGAAGAAAAATATTCAAACTATAAGGGCACATATGTTTTGTAATGGTATGGATTTGACATATCATACATGGATATGGCACGGCGAAAGATCAACAATAGGGGCCTCACATACTGAAAGTGATCAAGTACGACCAAATGAACAAAAATATGTTCATGAGGAACCAATAAAAATGGTACATGCTGCATATGATAGTTATGCTGAGAATCCAACCCAATTCAATAAGCTATTAGAAGAGGCCGAGAAACCCTTATATCCCGGATGCACTAAATTTACAAGGTTATCTGCAGTTGTGAAATTATTCAACTTGAAGGCTAAATATAGTTGGAGTGATAAAAGTTTCTCTGATTTACTCAGTTTGTTAGGAGAAATACTTCCAGATGACAATGAATTGCCTTTATCATTGTATGATGCAAAGAAAAACTTATGTGCATTAGGGATGGATTACATGAAAATTCATGCTTGCCCTAATGATTGTATCTTATACCGAAAGGAGTATGAGCATTTAACAAATTGCCCTACTTGCGGGATGTCAAGGTGGAAATTGGGACAAAAAAATACTATAAATGAGGGTGTTCCTGCAAAGGTTCTATGATACTTCCCCCCTATTCCAAGATTTCAAAGAATGTTCAGGAATAAAGAGATATCTAAGGAGTTGACTTGGCATGCTGATAAAAGACTTAGTGATGGATATTTACGTCATCCAGCTGATACACCATCTTGGAAATTAGTTGGTCGCAAGTGGCCAGATTTTGCTATTGAGGAAAGAAATCTCAGATTGGCAATATCAGCTGATGGGATGAATCCCCATGGATTAATGAGTTCTGCATATAGTTGTTGGCCAGTTTTAATGATTACTTATAATCTCTCACCATGGTTGTGTATGAAGAGAAAATTTATGATGCTCACATTATTAATTTTTGGTCCCAAACAGCCGGGAAATGATATTGATGTTTACTTAGCACCTCTAATTGATGACTTAAAATGCTTATGGGATATAGGTGTTGAAGCATATGATGCATATCGACAAGAAACATTCTTGCTTAGGGCTATCTTACTATGGACGATCAATGATTTTCTAGCATATGGGAACATGTCAGGTTGTATTGTGAAAGGATATCATGCATGTCCTATTTGTGGTGAGGAAACCTATTCAACAAGGTTGAAGCATAGTAGGAAAATGTCATATACAGGTCATAGAAGGTTTCTACCTGCAACTCATCCTTATCGAAGGCAACGAAAGGCATTTAATGGAACCAGGAGTTTAACCCTGCACCAAAACCATTAAGTGGCGATGAAGTTTTTGAAAGAGTTGAAAGAATTAATTATCATCAGGGAAAAATGAGTGGGAAGTTTCAGTCGAAGAAGGATGATGTAAAATCATGTTGGAAAAAGAAATCAATATTCTTTGAACTTCAGTATTGGAAACATCTACACATTCGACATATTCTTGATGTGATGCACATTGAAAAGAATGTATGTGAAAGTCTTATCGGAACCTTACTAGACATTCCTGGAAAAACAAAGGATGGAGTAGCAGCGAGATTAGACCTTTTGGAAATGAATGTCAGGACAGATTTGACACCAAGGATGGGGGAGAAGAAAACATTTTTGCCAGCAGCCTGTTATACACTTAGTAAGGATGAGAAAATAAAAATTTTGAATTCTTTGTTTGGAATACAACTTCCATCATGTTACTCATCTAATGTTAAAAACCTCGTGTCATTGAAGGATTTGAAACTTGTTGGCATTAAGTCACATGACTACCATGCTTTAATGCAACAATTGCTTTCAGTGGCCATTCGTGGCGTCTTGCCCAAACATGTTAGAGACACTATCACTCGCTTGTGTTTCTTCTTCAATGTGTTATGTAATAAAGTGATAGATGTCTCAAGGTTGGATGATATGCAAAGAGAGATTGTGACGATATTATGTTTACTTGAAAAGTATTTCCCTCCGTCATTTTTTGATATAATGATTCATTTAACTGTTCATCTTGTGCGAGAGGTGAAATTGTGTGGACCAGTTTGGTATAGGTACATGTACCCATTTGAAAGATACATGAAGATTTTGAAAGGTTATGTGCGAAATCGCAATCGACCTGAAGGGTGTATTGCTGAATGTTATATTGCTGAAGAAGCTGTTAAATTTTGCTCAGACTATCTGTGTAGTCTGCATAGGATTGGGATACCATCAAGTCATCGACAACTTATCTAACTTGTTTACATCTGAAATTATTAGAAGCTTGGAAGGAAGAACTTTGAACAACTAAAAAAGAAGCATACTTTTGTTGGTGCAGGAAGCACCAGATCGAACCTTGTTTTGATATTGGCAAAGGATTCAAAGTTAAGGGTTATTTGTTGTCTAACAATGCTGCTTGAGAGTGCAGGAAACAAAGTCCTAGCGAAGGGCTGCTAGGCACCTGACGATGGGCTGTCAGGAAACCAAGTCCTGGCGAAGGGTTGCTGGGCGAAAACCAAGTCCTGGCGAAGGGCTGCTAGGCGAAAACCAAGTCCTGGCGAAGGGCTGCTAGGCGAAAACCAAGACCTGGCGAAGGGCTGCCGGGCAAAAGTCCAACTGGAGGATCCGGTTGGCACCAGGTAAATTCTCCCGAGAGGAGTAGGTGAGGACGCGTTCCCCTTGAGGGAACATTAGGCGTCGGTTCGACCTAGGGCTCCATTTTGGAGACCAAAGTCAGAACCAAGACAGCTGAAGCTGTAGAAATTAAATTAAATATTTATTTTATTGTGTTTTGGACTAACCCTGGAAGCAGGACCGAAGGAACGTGTGTCTGCAGCTCAGAATGCCTCAAAGGAAAGAGGCAACTGCTGACCAGGGCGTCCGGAGTGTCCCGGGCGCCCCCAAGGTGAACATAAAACACAAAGAAAGCAAATGAACCTCGACAGTACATTCTGAGGGCGCCCCCGCTGTCCCGGGCGCCCCCATGGCAAACCAACTGAAGAGTTAAACTGCTGCCGCGTCTGCACTGCGCACCCAGGGCGCCCCCGCTGTCCCGGGCGCCCCCAGCGCACAGGGCGCCCCCAGCCTTACCGAGGAGAGCTCAGCGCTGCAGATAAGGTTTGACCGGGTCAACCAGGGTGCCCCCAGCATCCAGGGCGCCCCAGTCAAGGCCTTATCCCGAGGATTAAGGGATAAGTCGACGACCGCGCCTCTTGTGGATCTGCTGCCACGTGGGGGGGGGGGGGGCGCCCCCGTCGACCAGGGCGCCCCCAGGCACTATAAAAAGGGCCTCGACCCTCCTCTTCAGAACACCGCTTTCATTCAACATATCCAAACTCTCTGACGATCGCGCTCTGCTCCAGAACTTCCGATCAAGTCCGAAGCGCCGTCGACCTCCCGCTGCACCGAACCAAGCCTACTCGGGAGTTGTAATACAGAAGTGTACCTTCTTATTGCAATTGTATTTTTCTGTATCATTCTACGCATTATAGAATTGCCAAAGTAAACGGTCAACGACCGTGGCCTTGGAGTAGGAGTCGACCCAGGGCCAGCGACTTACTTTTATTTATCCAGATTTGCGCATTCATTATCGATTTCGATCCATTTTCCAGTATCATTTCTGTTATTTTTATTGTTAGAAAGATATATATCAATGCGTCTAGATGATGATGTGTTTGATGATGATTGTGAACTTTTTCTGCACCTTGAGGATATCATTTCTTTGTATCATTTGGAGCCAATTACAGGCAATTGTGTTGTTGGCTACATATGGTAAATGTTTTTTCATTATTGAAACATTATGTGTGACCATTATGTTTTCTTCACATTATTGTATACTATGCTAATTTTATTATCTTTGTAATGACAGACATCTTTATAAGAAGACGCTGAAAGAAAATAAGAAAAAGAAATTCTTATTTATGAATCCACACAAGATCCCACATATGGCAAAAACTACACATGACAAAATAGGTAAGCTTGAAAGGTTGAACCAAAAGGCAAGTCTTTTAGCAGATAGGCTAACTGGTGCATCAGCAAATCAATTAGTTTTGGTGCCATGTAATATTGGGTAAGTAAGAATTAAAACATCACTTTAAATTGCTTCCTTTAACTAATTTATTGAATTATATGCACTAATTATATGTCTATGCCTAGTTTCCATTGGATTCTCATTGTCATTGAACCGTACAAGGATATTATTTATTTGTTGGATTCCCTAAGTCATCGCATTCGCGATGAGGATTGGAAATATGTAGTGGAAATGTGAGTTCATATTTTTTTAGTAAATATTTTTTAACTCAATAAAAAACTCATATATCAAATATTATTAACTGATGAAGGGCCTTAAGATTGTTTAATTTAAATAAAGGAAGGAAAGGTAGAAAAAACGCTAAGTGGGAGGTACTAAAGGTATGTGTAATTTTGTTTAACATGTATTTTAATGTGTATATTTGTCATTGACAATTTGGCTCTAATCATCATAGGCTCCTCATCAACAAGATACAAAACAATGCGGTTATTATGTGATGAGATTTATGAGACAAATTATTGAAGAGATTGAAACTATCCAGAGAGATTCACTACGATCAATAGTAATATTATTTTGCTTAACTCAAATTTTAGTAAAATTTACAAAGTGAGTTTTGATTATTTTTTCAATTAACGTAATAAGTGCGTGTGTTCATAGTTCACAAAAGCAGAGTATTCTCGAGAAGAAATTGATGAGGTACGGTCCGAGTTGGCGGAATGTATACAAGATCATATTTATGAGTAGGTATGTAATGATGGTTGCCATAAATCTATTTAGAATTTAGTTTATGAAATGATGACCATCTATTTCCCATTGAGTTAAAGCAAGCATATGAATTGTGAAATGTATGCCGCTATATGTTTCATCTTGGGATCCATGTTTCATAAATCGCTTTTCTGTCTTACTAGTTACAAGTATATGCTTGCTATAGGGCTGACCCATTTTTTCATTGCTCAGATGATGTTCATCCAACATTGAAGAAACCGTCTGCAAAGTTCACTATGGATCATAAAGTAAGTACCTTTGTTGACTATTATTTTCGTGTATAGATAGCTCTTTTTTTCTCATTCTTGTACCATTTTTTAGTTAATATTTACATAGAAGAATGCTAGCTAGTCTCTATTTTCACATATTTAGTAAGCATACCTCATCTTTGCCATACAATTTTCTTTACGTTATGTATTCTATAAATATTATTACATCAGATAAAATGCTTATGGATTTCTTGATGCTTGATTTGGATCTATGTGAACTTGCTAATAAGTATTATGACACATTTAACTTGCTTATGGATTTTATCGGTGTCGTTTATCTCATTCATTAATATGACTTATATTATTTCACACAAAATCTCTAACATCAAATTTTTATTTTGATGCAGTGTTAAATCATAGTTAAAGAGTTTGAGAAGTTGAGCCCAAAGAAAGGTGCAGTCATAGCTGTTGGTGAAGGATATTTTGATGATGATCTTGTTAAACTTAATATGGATACACTATTAATTTGAGGAATGTGCGTCTATATATATATTTTTTGGATAATATGAAGTTGTACCTTTTGTTAAATAGTTATATTTTAAAAAAGATTGTGGATGCTTATATTTTTTGTTTGTGGATATTCATATTTACTGTTATGCATGTATTGTGTAGATATTTTCTGTATATTTTGGTAAAATAATTATATTTTAAAAAAAACACAACACTTTCTATCCATTTAAAAAATATCTTGTTTGTTAAAAAGCAACACTTTTTAAGCGTTGTAAAAACTTTTACCTTGTACAAAATAACAACGCTTTTTAAGCGTTGTAAAAACTTTGTCATGTTAAAAATGACAACGCTTTTTAAACGTTGCAAAAGTGTGGCCATTGCAAAACATCAACAACGTTATTTAAGTGTTGTAAAAAATGTTGTCTTTATCAAAAATAACAACGCTTTTTAAACATTACAAAAGCGTTGTCTTTGCACAAAATGACAACGTTTTTTAAGCGTTGTCTTTGAACAGACTTTTAACAACAGTGCTTTTAACAACGCATTTTAAGTCACATAGACAACGTGGAAAAAGCGTTGTCGTTTAGCTTTTTTCTTGTATACTATTCTATTTCACCCATTGTTCATCTTTAAATCGAACCACTTTATCAATATCTACTATGTTTATCATTTTATGATTTTATTTAAAGACATCTAACCTATGCATGGGATAGTCTGGTGGCAGTGACTTTGAGTAAAAGATCTGTTAAATCAAATTAATTGATCGGACTAATTGAATTAGGAAATTCGATTAGATTAAGTGTTAATTGGAGAAAACTCCCCAATCCCAAACTGACCTTTGCATGCACTCCCCACTTGATAAATTCTTTACATTCACTCCCTGATGGATTGAGTATAAAAGAGTGAAAATTCAGTATACATTGTAAAGATTTGAGTATAAATTATTTGAGATTGAGTACTAATTTAAGAAATTTGAGTACAAAGTTTCGGTGACCCCCATGTGAAAATCTTGATGTGGTGAGTATCAAAGAGTGAAAACTCAGTATATGTTATAAAGATTTGAGTATAAATTATTTGAGATTGAGTATTAATTTAAGAAATTTGAGTATAAAATTTCGGTGACCCCTCATGTGAAAATCTTGATGTGGTGGATGCGACCTCACATACTCAAATTTCTAAATTTTATACTCAAATTTTTTCAAATAATACTCAATTTAAATCAATTCATACTTAAATTTTGATAATGTACACTGAAATTTTTACTATACACTGAAACAATGTATACCCAAATTTTTTCAAATAATACTCAAATTTCTTAAATTAGTACTCAATCTCAAAAAATTTATACTCAAATATTTACGATTTATACTGAATTTTTACTCTTTTATACTGATAAAAAAAATAACACACAAAACTGTCTTGTCAATCCCATCAGGGAGTGCATGCAAAGAAATTTTTGGTTGGGGAGTGCATGCAAAGCCGAGTTTGATGTTGGGGAGTTTTCTCAAATTTTCCCGAAGATTAATTCGAAAATTCAATTTTCTATAAAAAAATATTAATTTTGTTTTCAATTTATTTGATTTGATTTTAAATTTTATAAATTATCATTGTTCCACTAAATTTCTTAGCGTGACGGCAGACATTCACTCCGGCGCTAAGAATGACGTCAAGCAGGCCTCCTCGTACGTTTCTTCCCGTGGCACGGTGATTTCCTATGGAGAATAACAAACATCAAAGTGGAACCACTCTGATGCCTAAGTTAGTATGGAGAATAGAGGTCAAGTCAAGAAAATATGAGAAAAATATAGTAAAATAATGATCCTAGAGTATATGATATCATAGCACAATTCTCTCAAATGATCACCCCTCACCTTAGTGCTTTTGGCCTCTCTTACAAAGAGAAGCATTCATAAGCATTCAAGAGCTATTTAGGATATTAAAGAGCATGAACATTTAAGGATCATTAAAGGAGCATTTAGGGAAGGTTTTATAACCTCTATGCTAACCAAGTCAAGGGACATACTACTTGGGCACTCTGTTGACCGAGTCTTATCACATGGACTTATTTCATATCTCTCGTATTACAAGTATCCCTTCAAGTTTAGTCAAAGAAGGTGTGAGCCTGACTGACTGGACCGTTATGTTGTGGCGGGATGGTCGAAAGAGTCACCAAGCCTGCCATAGGGCTATATTGCCCCGACTAAGAAGTCGAGAAAGAAGACAATCCAAGTTTATCGCAAGGCTAATTGCTTCTGACTAGGAAGCTAATAATGAAAAAATCTGACTGAGGGGCTGAATATGGAAGAATTGAGATCATAGAGATATAATATTAGGAGCTCGATCCCGACTATGCTCTAATTAGGGAGACTGGCTCCCTAAAAAAGGATAATATGCTGGTCCAAGACTAGTGGAAAATATATTGATTCAAGATCAGTGGAGATAGCTTGATCCCTAACGGGGGAGGTTGAGCTCTAAGAAGGATAATATGCTAGTTCGAAACCAATGGAGATAGCCTGACTCGAATGGGGAGGTTGAGCCTTAAGAAGGACAATATGCTAGCCCAAGACTAGTAGAGATAGCTCAACCTCAAACGAGAGAGGTTGAGAATGCTAAGGACGTCAGTTCCTTGATAGCTCCCGATTAGGGAGGTCGAGTCACACTAAGAGCGGTTGAGCAACACTAAGGGCGTCTACGATTTAACAGCTCCCGATTAGGGAGGTTGAGTCACACAAAGGGCGTACCACACTAAAGGTGTAGACGCTTTGACAACTCCTCGCTCGGAGAGATTGAGTCACATTAAGGGTGGTTGAGCCACACTAAGAGTGTCAGCGCTTTGATTGCTCCCGATCTGGGAGGTTAGGCCACACTAAGGGAGGTTGAACCATACTAAGGGTCTGCCACACTAAGGGTATCAGCGCTTTGATAGCTCCGCCTCGAGGAGGTTGTGTCACACTAAGGGAGTCAACATTTGACAACTCCAACTCAAGGAGGTTGAGCCACACTAAGGACAGTTGAGTCACACTAAGGGTGTGCCACACTAAGGGCACCGACGCTTAGACAACTCCTGCTCGGGGAGGTTGAGCCACACTAAAGGGCATAGACAACTCCTTCTTGGGGAGGTTGAGTTACACTAGGGGCGATTGAGCCACACTAAGGGCATGTCATACTAAGGGTGTCGATGCTTTGACAACTCCTGCTCTGGGAGATTCAGCCACATTAAGGGCGTGCTACACTAAGGGCATCAACGCTTTAATATCTCTCGCTCGGGAAGGTTGAGCCACATTAAAGGAGGTTGAGCCACACTAAGGGTGTCATCGCTTTATCAACTCCCGATCAGGGAGGTTGAGCCACACTAAGGGCATCGGTGCTTTGACAGGTCCCGCTCAGGGAGGTTGAGCCACACTAAAGCCATCAACGCTTTGACAGCTCCCGCTCGGGGAGGTTGAGCCACATGACGCCAGTACTTTGATAGCTCCCACTCGGGGAGGTTGAGCCATACTAAGGACGTTGACACTTTGACAACTCCCACTTAGGGAGGTTGATCGGCTGAGAGTCTGACTTGATCCCTTGACTCCCGAATATCCATGGAGTCGGTGGAGTCGGAGGGAATATAATGATAGGTTTGATCTCAAAATCCCCGAATGTCCACTGAGGTAGAGCTAGAATAACTCAAGCCACGACTCTCTTGCCAAGCAGAGTAAATATCAAATTGATATGAAAGCTGAGGGTGTAGAGAACATATCAAGAATCTTATGAGTAACAACAGCTATTGGTTGTAAAAGGGTTCCCTGTCAATCCCTTATACTTGGTCTTAAAACTCCACTAATTAGTGAGAATTATATAAGACCAAAAGTCGCAACCATGTTGAACATCACTCAAACCTCTGATTCTTCTGATGACGGAATAATATACCAGCATTATAACTCAGAAACATAGATATATTTGCAAAATTCCATCTAATGAAGATCGAGAAACCACGACTCGATAGATTTTTAGTGGGTGACCACTATAATATAATGGTTAAGTGTCAGATTTGTGAGTCAGAAACGATCGAGCAACGGTCAGAACTATATATCACAGTTATTCTCCTTAGAAAGAATCTAATTGCATTTTCTCTCTAGGGATTGCTTTGAAGAATTCCTCGAGCATTGGTACCATTTATCAGTTAGTGATGCTACCAAAAATGCGATGCATTTTACATGTGCATGAGCTTAATAAGCTAGCAGTAGCTTTCAACCTGAAAGAAAAATAGCTTTTGGACACGCGCATATATAAAACTCGAAGCAAGTTGGATTTTGTATCTAATATCTTAAATTGATGAGATTGAAATTAGAAAGTCAAATTATTAATGATACCTGAACCAGCTATGAGAGAAAGAAAATTCACACCAAAAAAGTGACAGCAATCAAAAAGTAATTGGATGGTTTTGGTAACTCCCAAACTGAGTAGCTTCAATGAAATCGATCTCCTGTGTCCTTCTAATATGAATACATACCAAATATTCTGTAGTATTGGTAGCTCCCATGTTGTTTGTTGGCTATCAACAAATCAAAGAGGTGTTCCCTGCTGCAAGTAGCTACAGTAACATCTTTCTTCGACTTCGGCCGTGTCCATAAGGTTAGCATCAAATCGTAGAGACAAAATCAATGCTATTCCCCAAATTGAAACGGGTTATACTTTAACGTACGTGAGTATTTGCAGAGACATCAGGAATGAATTCAGAACAATGAATGTCAAAATTATAGGGAGGCTTCCAATATGAGGTTGTGTTCATGTGCAAACGATATAAGAAAAAGCCAAATGGGGGCATTTTCACTCCTGAAGAAACGAACAAAATGCAACGACAATTGGTTTTGATTGTGAGCCGGCGTTTCCAACGCTGGCGGTAAATCATGCAATGCATAGAGATTTATCATCACAGAGAAAATAATAACTTCCATGGAGCGCCAATTATAAGTGTGAAAGTCAGTAAATAAAAGAATAGAATCACATAATTCTTCTCAATATAATGAGAGAATAATGACAAATGCCGACCAAAAATACCTTCAATATTTTGACCTTGATATTTCGGACTTAGTTTCGTCAGACTCGTTCTGCGTCTGCAGTATCAGGAGAGCCTTACAAGCAATGGTAATGGTAATGACTATCACAATCAATTTCTACCCAATTGCATCCAGTCCACTATCTCCCTTAAAGGATGAACTTAGTTGAATATGAGAATTCAGTGGCCTCTAAAGAATAATACCAGGCTAACTTGTATCACTACACAAATTGCATTGAATAGAGACGGATATAAATTATCCGTCGCTAATATTGGGATACAAGTCAAAACCCTAAAGATAGTGATGGAATTGGTCAAATCCGTCGCTCATAGCGATGGCAGTCGCGCATTCAGTTTTTCCTCTCTCTCATCTCCGTTGTCCCCGGCGCTCCTCCTCCGGCGAACCCTCCTCCGATCACAGGTACGCTATATTAGGTTTTCTGGCGCTTCTCCTATGACTTGTTTTGTGCTTCTGCGGCGCGGTGTTCTCTTTCCGGCAGCTGCGGCCAGGCGCGGCCAGGGCCGCCCTGCCGCTGCCGCGCGTGACCTGCTGCGGCGGCCGCTGCGGCCACTGACCGCAGGTGTCGGCGGCCGCAGCTGCCGCCGGCCATAGGTGTCGACGGCCACAGTTGCCGCCCTAAAAATTAATCAATTAATTAATTAATTGATTAATTAAATTAATTGATTAATTAACTTATTAATTCCTTAAATAATTATGAAGGATATTTAATTAGGAAATTTTGTATCCTAATTAATTTTCATTAGTATAAGATTAATATTTGTTTGATTATGAGTCATAATATGTCTTGTTTGATTAATTAGAATAATTTTATTTGATTATGCCTCTAATATGTCTTGTTTAATTAATTAGAATAATTTTGGTTGGTTAATATTTGTTTGATTAATTCGATAGTAATTTAGGATCCAAATTGGATTAAATTCTGTTTGATTAATTTGGTAGTATTTTAATTAATTTTTTAAAGTTAGGATATAATCTGTGTTTGATTAATTAGAAACAAAGTTGGATAATTTAGATTGTTATTTGTGGTTGATAATTCAGATACAATGTATCCGAACAAGGGTGGATGTATAATAGGTTAGATAATGGATTTATCCGTGAAGAATTTTTTGCTGGAGTGGAAGAATTTGTGAACTTTGCAAAGTGTCATCCTGAGTGTTTGAATGACACCGAGTTAAAGTGTCCATGTAATCAACGCAGATGTAGAAATACATCTTTCCGTGATGAGAATACAATGAAAACTCATATCTGTAGGTATGGGTTTGTTCCAGATTATTACAACTAGTATTGTCATGGAGAGCCGTATGTATTTGAATCTGTTGGACCTTCTGTCACTTCATCATCGAACTCAATTGGTCCAGAGACATCATATAGGCCTGCTGATGCAATGCAATCAATGGTTTACGATGCAATGAATGCATTTGATCAATCAAATGTAGATCAAATACCTACTTCTGAAGTTCAGAAAATGTATGACATGTTAAAGGCTAGTGAAAGAGAAGTATGGGAAGGTATTCCTTCTGGTCATTCTCAATTGTTTGCTACTGTAAGATTATTGAATATGAAGGCGGAACATCATTTCTCAGAACGATATTATGATGACATATGTCAACTTATGTCAGAGTTGCTTCCAACAGATAACTGCATGACTGATAGTTTCTACAATACTAAAAAACTAATTAGAGACTTGGGTTTGCCAGTTGAGAAGATACATTGTTGTGCTAATAATTGCATGATCTATTGGAACGAAGATAGTGAGTTGATGGAATGTAAAATGTGTAATCATCCTCATTACAAGCATAGTACTCGCATGGTTGGGAAGAAGAAGAAAAATATTCCCTACAAAGTCATGTATTACTTTCCTTTGACTGCTAGACTCCAACGTTTGTATGCATCAGAAGCAACAACAAGTCATATGATCTGGCATCAAAACCATGGACATGATGGAGACATAATGTATCATCCTTGTGATTCCCCTGCATGGAAACATTTAGATTCAACATTTTCTTCCTTTACTATGGATCCACGTAATGTAAGACTTGGACTTTCTGCAGAGATTTCAGCCATTTGGAAGTTATGGACAACAATATTCATCATGGCCAGTTATCTTAACACCATATAACTTACCACCATGGATGTGCATGAAAGATAAATTCATGTTTCTTACCGTGCTAATTCTAGGTCCTCATAATCCAAAAGGACAAATAGATGTATTTTTGTAACCTTTGATTGCTGAGCTGAATCATTTATGGAATATAGGTTCAGAGACGTATGACATCGCAAGTAAATCAAACTTTATAATGTATACAACATTGTTATGGGCCATTAGTGATTTTTCTGCATACTCAATGTTATCAGGATGGAGCACGGCTGGAAAGTTAGCATGTCCACATTGTATGAGTCAGTCAGATGCATTTTCTTTGCCTTGCAGTGGAAAGATTTCTTGGTTTGATAATCATCAAAAATTTTTACCTCTTGATCATTCGTTCAGAAGAAATAAGAAAATTTTCAAAAGGAATGAAGTGGTTAGAAACTACCCCCAGTTGAGATGTCAGGTGAAGAAATGTTAAATGAAATTGTTAGTTATGGATTTCTACCAGTATATCAGGATGGTTCAGATGATATCAACAAGTACATTGTTAGTGTCAACAAATGTGGTTGGAGGAAAAGAAGTATTTTTTGGTAGCTTCTATATTGGAAATATTTACTCATTCGACATAATTTGGATGTTATGCATATCGAGAAAAATTTCTTTGATATCATCATCAATACTGTACTGAATGTTCATGGGAAAACAAAAGATACAATAAAATCATGCGAAGAATTGAAATAATTAGTTAGCAGGCCTGAGTTGCATCAGAATGAAAAAACTTGTAAATATCCCAAGGCTTGTTATACTTTGGACAAAGAAAGTAAGTAAGCAATGTGTTCTTGGTTGAAAATCATCAAATTCCAGATGGATATGCCTCTAATATGTCTCGTTGTGTGGATACAAACAGATTTAAAATGGTTGGAATGAAGAGTCATCATGATTGTCATATGTTCATGCAAAGATTAATTCCAATAGCTTTCCAAGAATTACTTCCTAATAATGTTTGATAAGCACTTACAAAATTAAGTTTTTTTTTCAAAAATCTAACTTCCAGAGTTATTACGGTATCAGATATGTTATGCCTTCAGACAGAGATTCCATTAATAATATATAAGCTTGAGCGAATATTTCCACCAAGTTTTTTTGATTCAATGGAACATCTGCCTATTCATTTACCTAGCGAGGCATAGATAGGTGGTCCTGTACAATACAGATGGATGTATCATTTTGAAAGGTTTCTTAGAAAATTAAAGAATAATGTGCTTAACAAAGCAAGAGTTGAGGGATCAATATGTAATGCATATCTGGTTGAAGAAGCAAGTTCATTTTGCTCGTATTACTTTGCTGAAAATGTGAAAATCAGACATCGAAAGTGTCCATGCAATCAAGATGATATTCAAACATTTGACCCAGACATGCTTTCTATTTTCAAGTATCCTAGAAGAGCAATGGATGCAACTATATCTAGACGGTTAAATGACCAAGAATATCATGCTGTCAAGACATATATCCTCTTAAACTGTGAAGAGGTCAAACCATACCTAAGGTATTAGCTCTTATTGTATTAAAATTACTATCCTATAATATAATTAAAATTTTGATATGACATCAAATTAACTTATATGTCAGGTTGTACGAACAATAGTTGTACATTCAAAGTCCATCTATAAGTGCAAATGAGGTAGATTAGAAGATAGAAGATGAATTTGCATTATGGTTTCAAATATATATAAGTGAGTTAATATGCATTTTTATGTTCACACTTCTTGATTACATATTAATTTAATTTGATCAACGACCACTATTATAGGCGAATAATCATAGAATTTCAAATGTAGAAGACGAAAGAATAAAAAATATCGTATTTGGACCTCTGCGTACTGTGACCGTCTTCTCCGGTTATTACGTGAATGGATACAGATTTCATGTGAGCCAACGTGATTCAGGAATGCTAACGTATAATTCTGGTGCAACAAACAACAATGATACTCAATTTGACTATTATGGCAGGCTAGAGGAAATTATCGAGGTTGAATACCCAGCGTTACCTTTCAAAAGATGTGTATTATTGAGGTGTTATTGGTATGATCCAACTCCAAGGACGAGCACCAGGAAACATCATTTATACAATTTAGTTGAGGTTAATTCAACCAAAAGATTCAACAAGTTTGAACCTTTCATCTTTACGGTGCAAGATGATCAAGTATTTTATCTTGAGCACCCGACTAAGAGAAGACGACCAAGTGAATGGCTAGCTGTTTGTCAAATGAAGTTTAGGTCAACCATTGAAATGCCAAATACGATAACTGTTCATAACTCCGATGCTTATCAAAATGAAGAAGTCATAATGAATTTCGTTGATTCAGAAATACAATCAGCATCACAATTACTTATAGATGATAATGTCTATTTTGAGGAAATTGATGATGGTGAGATATCTAGCAGTGAGGAGGTTGATGTATCTGTTGATGCAGTCTGACCCTGATTGGTGTTTTGGTGTTGACACCAATTTAAGTTTTGATTTAAGTTTGGTTGAGCGAATTTGGGTTAAGTCCTGGTCGGGGACTGGGCAGGAAATCCCGGTGAGTGAAGCCGGGTCCTGGTGAGTGAAGCCAGGTGTTTGGAAATCCTAGTGAGTGAAGCTAGGTTGAATTCTCGGTGAGTGAAGCCGGGTCCCGGTGAGTGAAGCCGGGTGACCGAAATTCTGGTGAGTGAAGCCAGGTCCTAGCTTGGAGGGCTAGGTTGAAGTCCCAGTGAGTGAAGCTGGGCATGGCATGAGTCAGAGAAGGGCTGGAGGCTTGTTCTCGTGACTTAGAGTGCATTTGGGCTTGCCTGGATCGGTCTGGTGACCGATCAGGGAAGTTGGCACGGTGCTCATTCGTGATTCGGTCTGGTGACCGATCCAGCGATGACTGATCAGTCTGGTGACCGATCAGGGAGTATGCGTTTCACTCACTGCACAGCTCCTGATCGGTCTGGTGACCGATCAGGGAGCACACAGTGAGTTGAGTTCCCCCGCTGATCAGCTCCTGAACGGTCCGGTGACCGATCCAAGACCTAGGATCTGATGTCCACGATTAAAGTTTTCTCATTGTGGTGACCGATCAGGATGGAGCCTGATCGGTTAGGAAGCAGTCTGATCGGTCTGGTGACCGATCAGGAAGCAGCCTGATTGGTCTGGGGACCGATCTGGAGTGTGTAGCAGAATGCTGGATTGGTCTGGGGACCAATCAGGAGTGTGCAGAAGACTGCTGGATCGGTCTGGTGACCGATCAGGGTCCTTCCTGATCGGTCTGGTGACCGATCAGGAGCAGAACTTTAATTCAAATACGCTGTCAGAAGCTCTGATCGCGACTGTTTTCTCTGCCGATTCTCTGATACATTGCTGATTATGTTTGATATGAGTTGCTAAGCTTCTATTGGAGTGTGCAGGCTTTACAGGGATGATTCAAACATTGGAGGAGAGTCAATGGGAGGCTTTCCTTGGAGCAGGTTTGGCTGTTTCTTTGTTTCAGGTCTCAACGGCGTCTGGAGAGCAGCTGGCAACTGACGGAGGCTCAGCTGGAGAGGGTCTTCAGTGGACTGAGTGCTCAGGGAGTCAGGAGGTCAGGCAGTGGCTTCAGTGGATGCTGATGGAGTGACTGGTGATGGGAGCAGAGGCTTAAGACGAGGCTGGAAGCAGAGGAGCGACAACAAGGAAGACAGAAAAATGAGTGAAGTTTTTGCTGTGGGGTTGTGCTCTCTGTTGCTTTGTGCTTGAGCGATCTTGTTGCATTCCTGTGAGATCTTTGTGAGTGTTCCTTCTTGTGTGATCTCTTGTACTCAAGTTCAATCACTCGTGAGATCTGTGGAGAGGTTTCTCCACCGAGAAGGAGACTCTATCTTATCCGGTGTTCACCGGGGCTTGATCTGCCGACGATCAAGGGATCGCCCACCTTAAGGGCACGCCAAGGAGTAGGGGCAAGTTATCCCCGAACCTTGTATATCGAGGTGTTAGCGTCGGTTTGCTTTCCTTTTGCTTTGGTTTGTTGTTTTTAGTTTTCTGTTTCTGCATTTGCTTCCGCTGCGTAACTCTGAAGTGCAGAAAGATTTTAAAAGCTTCAAGCTTAAGTGTCTGGCTATATTCACCCCCTCTCTAGCCATCCGAGTTCCAACAGTATCAACGGAGTCAAGCGATAAAAATTTGCATGTTAATTTAGTTCCATCGGAATAAGATCAGTTGTTTGTATTGAACATTACTAGTTGTTTGTATTTCATCTTCGTTGAATCTAGTTGTTTGTGTTTTTTCATTGTTGATACTAGCTGTTTGTATTTCATCTTCATTGATACTAGTTGTTTGTATTTCATCTTCGTTGATACTAGTTGTTTGTATTTCATCTTCGTTGATACTAGTTGTTTGTATTTCATCTTCGTTGCTACTAGTTGTTTGTATTAAAAATGTGTATATCTAATATTATGAGTTTGAATTTTTATAGTCATGCAGTTAGGGCAGAGACCGCATGGTGATCAAATTACACTGAGAGAGTGGGTGACTGGTAAGTACATATGTAATTCTTATATATTTCAGGTCAAATTTTGCTAATATATTTCATTTTTGCTACAACTTCGTCCCAGATAGTCACCAGGTCTCAGCATATGTTACCAAAAAATTTAAAGAAAGATTGTCCTCGACTGCTACGATGTGGGGTCATATTGAGCAATAATTAAAAACTTTTTATTACGGTGAATTCTTGGTAAGTAGTTTGGATATATATTTAATTTGATATTATAACTAATATGATACTAACCATTTTTTTTAACAGAAATGAAATATTTGGGAAGAGGGTGCAGAGGAGCAATTCAAAAGAACATGGAATGCCTACTGCTCGAAGTTGTATAGGGGCATGGTATACAAGTAGAGAAAGAAGGCAAATAGGCCTTTAGAGGTCTCTGAGACAGTTTGGGCTGCATGACGAACAATCTGGGATGCCCAACACTGGAAAGATAATGCTGCGATTGCTCGAGCCAATCGCAACTCCGAGCTTGCTGGCCCTAGCACCGGATCCACGAAGGACACTGCTGGATCCCGTTCCATTGTCCAGCATGCCACTGACTTGGTAAGTTTTTATTTAGGTTATTATAAACATTTAGTATGTTTTTTTGGATATGTTTAAATATTATATTTTGTGTATACATGTTGTTGAGTTACAGAGACCTCCCACTAGTTGGGAGGTATTCAGCAAGACCCATAAGAAAAAAGATGGGTCATTTATCAATCGACGCTCCTTAGCAATCAATGTAAGTATATTAATTATAGCTAATTTGATTTGACATTTTATATAGATTAATTTAATTATTATTTCACAAGAAGCAATGACCACTAGAGTTGCAGAGACAGAGGCGTCTCTACCTGTTGCAGAGGGGGACGATTCACAGCCTCTTTCTGTTGGATCAAAGGAAACGATAGAGGGGGGGGTGAATATCGTTAAAAACTTTTCGGACTAAGAAAGAGCAAATACGCAGCGGAAAGAGAATGAAGTGCACAAGAACACAAGTAGATTTTTTACTTGGTTCGGAGTCGCGGTCGGCTCCTACTCCAAGGCCCACTGTCCTTGACCGTTTACTTTGGGCAATTCTATATTCGGAAAGATCTTTACAGATTGAGAGTACAGATATAGAATTTGAAAAACGAATTACAACACTTTCATAAATTTAAAACTTTACCGACGCCCGAGATGGATCGAATTCCGGAGCAGAGGGTCGTCGTCGGCGCAGAAATCTCGAAATGGAACTTTGCCGGAGCGTAGCGCGAGAGCGAAAGTGTTTGGAGCGTTGGAAAGGATTGATGTTGAAGCCTTGGGGTCGAGCCCCTTTTATAGTGCCCATGGGGGCGCCTGACACGTGCCTTCACCTGCGAGAACCTCAATCCGTAGCTGGGTTAGCGCTTATCCCCTTTGATTCGGCACCTGGGCTGACTGGGGCGCCCGGACCTCCTGGGCGCCTGGGTTGACCTAGTCCATTGGCTTCGTGGCAGATTTGCTTCGATGACCGCTTTGGCTTTGACCTTGGGCGCCCGGGACCTCCTGGGCGCCTAGCCCAGTGTGGTTTCGAAGCAGTCTTGCTTCTTGGCAGTTTTTGGCCTTGACCTTGGGCGCCCGTGACCTCCCGGGCGCCTAGCCCAGTGAACCACCCCACTCCTTTGGGGCGTCTGAGCTGCAGAAACACAATCCTTCGGTCCCTGTAACCAAGGTTAGTTCCAAAACAAACCAAGCAAGAGTGTTAGTCATTATTTACAGCCGTAGCTGTCTTGGTTCTGACTTCGGGTCTCCCAAATGGAACCCTAGGTCGAACCGACGCCTACTGTTCCCTCGACGGGGAACGCGTCCTCACCTACTCCTCTCAGGAGAGTTTACCTTTTGCCAACCGGCTCCTCCGGTTGGACTTTTGCCCAATCCACCTGACCAGGTCTTCGTGCCCAACTTCCGGTCAGGTCTTCGGTGGCCAGCCCCTTGCCAGGACTTCTTGCCCAGTCCTCGACCAGGACTTCTTTGCCCGACTTCCGGTCAAGTCTTCTTTCCCAGTCCTTGACCAGGACTTCTTTGCCAGCCTTTTGCCAGGACTTCTTGCCTAGTGTACCTAGGACTTCTTCCTGCACACTCAGTGAACAAGTTAGATCACAATAACATCTTAACTTCTGAACCCTTTGCCATTATCAAAACCCAGGTTTGACTTAGGTGCTGCCTGCACCAACAATCTCCCCCTTTTTGATTTATGGCAACATGGTTCAAAAAGTTAAGTTAATGAAGCAAATAAACTACTTAATTTCCTCCCCCTGGAAGAAATCTCCCCCTGAGTTTTTCAAGAATACGTGGGGGTTTTTGAAAGCATTTCTAAGTCCTTGTCTATCATAAAATGAAAAGATTTTTCAGGTTTTCAACACTTAAAAAATTTTCAAAAGGGATTTTCAAGTTAGAAAAATTTTCCAAAATATTTTCGAGCACTTAGAAAATTTTTCAAACCAATTTTGAAGATAACACTTAGAAAATTTTCCAAAGCAATTTTGAAGTTAACACTTAGAAAATTTTCCAAACCAATTTTGGAGTTAACACTTAGAAAATTTTCCAAACCAATTTTGAAGTTAACACTTAGAAAATTTTCCAAAAATGATTTTGAATTAAGTACTTAGAAAATTTTTCAAAATATTTTTGAATTAAGTACTTAGAAAGTTTTTCAAAAATTTTTGAATTACTTTACTTTTTGAAAAAGGAGATAAAAGTTTTTGAAAAAAAATTAATTTGGAAATTTTAAAAACCTTCTTTTCTCTCCTTTCCAATCTCTCCCCCTTTGCCATATATCAAAAAAAAATATAGCAAAAAAAATTGAGTAAGGAAAGTAAAGTGCTGTATTGAACCAATTCTATGCATAAACTGGACCAAATCAATTTAAATTTTCTCTTTCGGGTCTGTCTAACCCAGTTAGCTACTTACTAACTGTTATAAATAGTAGCTTTTGCTAGGGTTAGTCAAGTTAAGTGATCTGATCAAGTTAGATTTTCTAAGCTTGACACTTAACCTGATTACTGTTCAATTGGTATTTATTGCCCCAATTACTGCAGATGCACTGACTTAAAGCATCTTGAATCAAGGCATAGACCTAAGCATCTCAACCAGTCTAGGTTATCAATCAAAAGTACCCTAAGGTGCTTGTGAGATGCTGGCTTCTAGATCTATAGGTGCATGCAGTTCTAGGGTTAGGGCCTAAGCTAAGTCCATTTGCGAAAAAGCCCTAGTTTTGAAGGGGGTAAGTTTTTAAAAAAAACTAAGTCAGAAATCATTTTAAATTTCAAGATAAAAATGATTTTTCAAATAAATATCAGATAAGAAATAAAACAAAAAAACACAAGTAGAACAGTCCTATTCTACTAAGCATAACCCTAACTGCCTTCTTAGTGAGCTGAACTCAGACTCAGTAAGGGTTTGGTGAAGATATCAGCTAAGTTTGACTTTGAGTCTACATGCTTAAGGACTATTTCACCCCTGGCTACATGATCTCTTACGAAGTGATGTTTAACCTCTATATGTTTTGTTCTAGAGTGTTGGATTGGGTTCTTAGTTAGATTAATTGAACTTATGTTATCAATGTAGACTTGGGTTTGGGTGTAATCAAGCTGGAAGTCCTTAAGAGTGTGGATCATCCATAGGAGTTGTGCTACACACTCTCCTAAAGCAACATATTCTGCTTCGGTTGTGGATAGAGCTACGCAGTGTTGCTTTCTACTGCACCAACTGACTAGACTATTTCCTAAGAGTTGGCAGCTTCCACTTGTACTCTTTCTATCTAGTTTGCATCCAGCATAGTCAGAATCAGAGTATCCTGACAGGTCAAAAGTTGAGGTCCTAGGATACCAAATCCTACATTGAGGGTGCCCTTAATGTATCTAAGTATTCTTTTTAGGGCTGCTAAGTGTGTTTCCTTAGCACAGGTTTGGTATCTAGCACACATTCCTACAGCGAAAAGGATATCAGGTCTGCTAGCTGTAAGGTAAAGTAGACTTCCAATCATACTTCGATATAGTTTAAGGTCTACAGGTTTACCTTCAGGGTCACTATCAATTTTTACATTTGTGGCCATAGGGTACTTATGCTTTTGGAGTTATCCATTTTAAATTTCTTTATTAACTCCTTAGCATATTTGGATTGATGAACATAATTTCCATCCCTAGTTTGCTTAATTTGTAGTCCTAAAAAGAAGTTGAGCTCACCAACTAAGCTCATTTCGAATTCGTTTTCCATTATTTTTACAAATTCTTTTAAGAAGTTTGAGTTGGTGGATCCGAAAATTATGTCGTCAACATAGATTTGGGCAATGAAGATGTCTTTTTCTTAGGTTTTGACAAAAATAGTTGAGTCAATTTGTCCTTGGTTAAATTCCTTAGAAATGAGGTAAGTTGATATGCGTTCATACCATGCCCTAGGTGTTTGTTTTAGTCCATAAAGTGCCTTGTTAAGCTTGAAAACGTGGTCGGGTTTTTCTAAGTCCTCAAAGCCTGGGGGTTGTCCTACATAGACTTTTTCTTTGATGAACTCATTTAGAAAGGCTGACTTAACATCCATTTGGTAAAGTTTAAATCCTTTATGGGCTGCAAAGGCTAGCAACATTCTAATAGACTCAAGTCTTGCTACTGGGGCATAGGTTTCGTCATAGTCTAACCCTTCGACTTGACTGAACCCTTTAGCTACTAAGCGGGCTTTGTTTCTGACTATTTCCCCTTGGTCATTTAGTTTGTTCCTAAATACTCACTTAGTATCTATGATGGATTTGCCCTCAGGTTTAGGTACTAGTTCCCAGACTTGGTTCTTCTCAAATTGGGCTAATTCCTCTTGCATTGCTATGATCCAATCAGGATCAGGTAAGGCTTCCTCTATAGTCTTAGGTTCAATTTTCAAAATTAGTACGATCTGACCAAGATTTCTATAGGAAGACCTAGTTCTGACTCCTAAGGTTGGATCACCCACAATTTGGTCAGAGGGGTGACTGAGTCTGAGTTTCTTGGTTCTTCTAGAACTTGGTTCAGCCTCAGGTCCGCTGGACGGTTAGGTTCTGTATTTTGTTCAATTACTTGGGTTGGTTGAATTGTTGGTTCAATTGACGTAGTAGTTGGTTCAATAGTTAGTTCATTTAGAGTTTCAACCAGTGGTTCAATTGATGGTTCCATAATTTGTTCATTATCTTCTTGATCAATATTTGATGGATTCAGGTTTGGATTATCAGATTTTGAATTAGTTTCCTCATCAAATATTAAATTCGTTGTTTCTTCAATTTTGTTAGTTTGTCTATTGTAGACCCTATAGGCCCTACTTGTTGTTGAATATCCTAAAAATATTCCAGGGGTTGACTTAGACTAAAATTTCCTAGGTAGTCCTTGGTGTTTAGGATATGGACTTTACACCCAAAGACCCTTAGGTAGTGTAGGTTTGGAAGTCTATGGTAATATAGTTCATAGGGAGTTTTATTATGTCGTTTGTTAATTAGGACCCTATTTTGGATATAGCAAGCCGTACTAATTGCTTTTGCCCAAAATTAGTTAGCTAGGTTGAATTCATTGAGCATAGTCCTAGCGGCTTCCTGTAGGGTTCTATTCTTCCTTTCTACTATCCCATTTTGCTGGGGGGTTCTTGGACACGAAAATTCGTGAATATACCCGTTTATCTTACAAAATTCCTCAAACTTTTGATTTTCAAACTCTCCCCCGTGATCACTCCTAAGTCTTTTGATTTTGGTATCATTTTGATTCTCAATTACCTTACATAGGTCAATGAATAGATTTAGGGTTTCATTCTTAGTTTTTAGGAACCTTACTCAAGTAAACCTAGAGTAATCATCGATTATGACTAAGCAGTACCGGTTTCCGCTTAGTGACTTGGCTCCATGTGAATCAAATAGGTCAAGGTGCAGGAGCTCAAGTGTGGTTTGAGTTAGGTTTGATTGAATTTGTTTGTGATTAGACCTGGTTTGTTTACCTTGGTTACATGAGTCACATATCATGTTTTCATGGTTCTTAATTTTTGGTATTCCTTTAATTAGACCAAGTTGGGTGATTTTTGAAATTAGTCTTAGATTAGTGTGACCTAATCTTTTATGCTAGAGGTTTGATTCTTCTAATTGAGTTAAGAGGCATTTAGGTACTAAGGGTAAACTTATAGTATACACATTATTTTTCCTAGTGCCCTTAAGCATGATTTCTGAGTCTTGCAAATTTCTAATCAGGCAGTCAGAGTTGGTAAAGGTAACTACATAGCCAGTATCACATAATTGACTTATACTAAGCAAATTAAATTTAAAGTTCTCAACCAAGAGTACCTTTTTAATTACAAAATTGGATTTGAGTTCAATGTTACCTGACCCAATGACTTTGAGTGTAGCATTGTTGCCAAATGCTACTAAGCCTAGGTTCTTGAACTTGAGTTTGGTGAATTTCAATTTGTCTCCAGTCATATGTCTGGAGCATCCGCTATCCAACATCCATTGGTCCAAATCTTTATGTTCCTACGCATAAAGAAATTATTGATTTGGATCCAATTAGAATTAGGGATAGCTTAAATTGATTTTCACAACCTAGTCTGTCTCACCCAATCTATAGTTATCAATCACGTTAACCTTATGGGTTTTGTGAGACAGGTTTTAACAGAAGTAAAGATTTTAAAAAAACATGATTAATTTTGAACAGTTGAATTAAGTTTAAAAACAGTTTAATTGAATTTTAATTTTATTTTTAAAAGTGGTTGAATCTAAGATTAATTGAAATTTGTGTTAGATTCAAATCTGACAATAGTAAAGTGAATTTGGTTTTCAATAATCGGCTTCCAGGTCTTGGCGAGGCACTAGGCCTTCTTTGGCCGTAGCCTTATTGGATCATCAACTCTTTCCTTGACAAAACCTTTTATTGAAAATTCATCTTCAAGTTACTTCTTGAAGATTTTGGTCTAATTAGTTTGGGTTTTGGATCGGTAGCTTCGGCTAGTTCCACCAAGATGGCTTCCCTAACATACTATCATCTCACTTCCACCCAATACTATGTTATTCAAATTTCAGTTAAATCGTTTCAGTCCTTAGTCTAACCAGTCCTAGGTCTAAGCATGATAATTTGCAGAAATAAATAAACAATCAAGCATGCAATTCAAATTAAGGAGAAAAAAAATTTATCTAATTATAAAATTTTTTTAAATTGGCTCCCCTGGACTAAAGCCACGATAATGATTAGGCAAGATATGAATCTTGTCCTTGGGGATCCAATACTGGTTTGGTCCAGCTTGGTTATTCAAGCAAAGTTTTGGTACCCATGCTTGAATTTTGGGTCTAGATTGGTTCAATACAGCAAAGTATGACCTTTGTCTCGACTTGGTTCGATACCCTAACCCGGATCGATTTAGAACGGACTTCTATTTTCCAAGGATCATGTCAAGACCCTTGGAACCCGAAGTAAATCGTTCTAAAGCCGCTCTAAGGTCCTTGACTTGAGTTTTTAAGGAGGAGTTCTATTTCTCAAGCTTTTCAACTTGAGTAGAGCTTCCTTCTTGAACCTTCTCGGTCAAGGATCTAGAGTCAGCTTCCTCTTTCAGGAGTTTTACTTCCTGTCGGAGGGACTCGACTCGGATTTTGCTTTCGCCAAGTTACGAGATAAGTAAGCAATTAACTTTGATAATTCAATTTCAGAATAACCACTTACCGTTATTTTGCCGTTTTCCGAAATTGTGAGCCTTCCATCGTCCGGCTCTGATTCTGATCCGGTGTCGATGTCTTCCGAAGCGGTTAAGGCAAGAAGGTTTGACTGTGGGGCCTCTTCTTCTTCTTCGGAGGAAGATTCGTCCCACGTGGCTTGAAGAGCCTTCTTCCTTCGAGTCTTCTTGGCTTCCTTTAGATTAGGGCACTCCGATTTGTAGTGTCCCTTCTTGTTGCATTCGTAGCAGGTCACATTTGATTTTGTCTTCGAAGTTGAGGGTTCAGCTGGATCTTCCTTTCTTCGGCTGGCTTTCCTTCTGTTGGTCTGATGCTTCAGTTCCTTGTAGTAGTCCCGGGCTAGCCGAACCAGCTTGGGTCGATCCCCTTCACTATCTTCAGAGTCTGAGTCTGAGTCAGACTCAGGTGCAGGTTGAGGTTTTTTCTTGGCTACCTTTCCTTGGGTTTTACCTGCAAGAAAAACAATACCTTTTTCGGCCAAAGTGCAGTTAGTCTGCTTATGTAACACTAATTCAGAAAATAATTCATCTAATTTTATTTTAGAAAGATCCTTAGAAACCTTGTAAGCATCTACCATAGATGCCCACAGAGTATTTCTTGGGAAAGCATTTAAGGTATACCTGATAAGGTCACGATTTTCTACCTTGTGATCGATTGTATGCAGGCCGTTCATCAGCTCCTGGATCCTGGCGTGGATCTGTGCTGTTGACTCGCCTTCGTTCATTTTGATTGTGTACAATCTGTTCAGTAGTAGGTCCCTTTTGCTGATTCTAGTGTCGGAGGTACCTTCGTGTAGTTCAATCAGTTTGCTCCAGAGTTCTTTAGCACTGTTGAAAGGTCCCACCCGGTTTAGTTCTTCTTTGGTTAATCCGCATTGCAGTGTCTGGGTTGCTTTTGCATCAACCTCGATCTTTTTCTTCAGTGAGACATCCCATTCTGAGTAGTGTTATGCCACTCCTTCAGCGTTCTTGGGGATTTCAAGACTAGATTGGATAATAATCCACATATCCACCTGAGTTTTCAGGTAGACTTCCATCCGATTCTTCCAGTAGGAGAAGTCTTTTCCAGTGAATAGTAGTGGTATGGCTGTGCTGAAACCTTCTTGTATGGCCATAATAATTTCTGAAATATAAACAAAAATAGGAAACTTTGTCCCAAGACTTGGTCTTGGATTAGTAGTGCGGGAATAAAAAATTAATCGAGAAAAAGCGATCGAGTGGTGTTGCACCAACCTCGATTAATGAGAAAAATTTGAAAGGAAAAAAATAAAAATTTCGTAAAATCCGAAAATACTCTCAAATTGGTGGTTGCACCAGATTTGAGCCACCCGCTCTGATACCACTTGTTGGATCGAAGGAAACGATAGAGGGGGGGGTGAATATCGTTAAAAACTTTTCGGACTAAGAAAGAGCAAATACGCAGCGGAAAGAGAATGAAGTGCACAAGAACACAAGTAGATTTTTTACTTGGTTCGGAGTCGCGGTCGACTCCTACTTCAAGGCCCACGATCCTTGACCGTTTACTTTGGGGAATTCTATATTCGGAAAGATCTTTACAGATTGAGAGTACAGATATAGAATTTGAAAAATGAATTACAACACTTTCATAAATTTAAAACTTTACCGATGCCCGAGATGGATCGAATTCCGGAGCAAAGGGTCGTCGTCGGCGCAGAAATCTCGAAACGGAACTTTGCCGGAGCGCAGCGCGAGAGCAAAAGTGTTTGGAGCGTTGGAAAGGATTGATGTTGAAGCCTTGGGGTCGAGCCCCTTTTATAGTGCCCATGGGGGCGCCTGATCCGTTGGGGGCGCCTGACACGTGCCTTCACCTGCGAGAACCTCAATCCGCAGCTGGGTCAGCGCTTATCCCCTTTGATTCGGCACCTGGCTGACTGGGGCGCCCAGGACCTCCTGGGCGCCTAGGTTGACCTAGTCCATTGGCTTCGTGGCAGATTTGCTTCGATGACCGCTTTGTCTTTGACCTTGGGCGCTCGGGACCTCCTGGGCGCCTAGCCCAGTGTGGTTTCGAAGCAGTCTTGCTTCTTGGCAGTTTTTGGCCTTGACCTTGGGCGCCCGTGACCTCCCGGGCGACTAGCCCAGTGAACCACCCCACTCCTTTGGGGCGTCTGAGCTGTAGAAACACAATCCTTCGGTCCCTGTAACCAAGGTTAGTTCCAAAACAAACCAAGCAAGTGTGTTAGTTATTATTTACAGCCATAGCTATCTTGGTTTTGACTTCGTGTCTACCAAATGGAACCCTAGGTCGAAACGACGCCTACTGTTCCCTCGACGGGGAACGCGTCCTCACCTACTCCTCTCAGGATAGTTTACCTTTTACCAACCGGCTCCTCCAGTTGGACTTTTGCCCAATCCACCTGACTAGGTCTTCGTGCCCAACTTCCGGTCAGGTCTTCGGTGCCCAACCCCTTGCCAGGACTTCTTGCCCAGTCCTCGACCAGGACTTCTTTGCCCGACTTCCGGTCAGGTCTTCTTGCCCAGTCCTTGACTAGGACTTTTTTGCCCAGCCCTTTGCCAGGACTTCTTGCCTAGTGTACCTAGGACTTCTTCCTGCACACTCAGTGAATAAGTTAGATCACAATAACATCTTAACTTCTGAACCCTTTGCCATTATCAAAACCCATGTTTGACTTAGGTGCTGCCTGCACCAACAATCTTCCCCTTTTTGATTTATGGCAACATGGTTCTAAAAGTTAAGTTAATGAAGCAAATAAACTACTTAATTTCCTCCCCCTGGAAGAAATCTCCCCCTGAGTTTTTCAAGAATACGTGGGGTTTTTTGAAAACATTTCTAAGTCCTTGTCTATCATAAAATGATATTGTATGAAATTTGTTGGTTTGTATGTATTTTATTTGGATATCCTTGTGTGGTGTGATTTGAATGATATTGTATATATTGAATGTATATATGGGAAGGGGAAAAGAAGAAATCACCTGCTGAAAATTTTTCAGGAATAGCGACGGAATATTAACCGACGGATTTTTACGATATCGTCTCAAATAGCGACGGATAATTGACTTTTCATCACTAATTACGATAAAATAGCGACGAATAATTGACTAATCCGTCGCTATTAGCGACAGATATTTGACTTTACGTCGCTCTTTTATCCAGGACATGTCACCCCCTGTGGTTGGTATTTGCGACGGGGGTATGTATCTATCGCTATTAGCGACGGATTATTTATTTAATATCTATCGCTAATAGCAACGGATTTGCGGTATCCGTCGCTACCCCTCAGCTGCGACGGAAAGATAACCGACAGCGCTCATTCTGTCACTAATCCGTCGTTATTTGCGTTTAGCGACGGAATACGTCCGTCGCTATTTGCTTGAATTTTTGTAGTGTATGCGTCCGATACTAACAACCATTTCGTCGACCACTGTTGGAATACACATCAATATTGCTGCAACCCTACTGATACGCGCATGTGATCCATGCACCCGTAGATCTTTGTTCATCAACTATATATCCCAACACCAACGATGTAGCTCTGGATTTCTTCATGCTTCCGAATGGAGGCAAGTCGATTGACGGTGGCAACGAGGGTAGGGTCCCAGGAGTACTATAGTTTGTCGAATCCAGCGATGTGGATGCCAGCGTGAGCCACAGATCCCACGAGGGAGGCAATGGGGTAGCAAAACTTAATATACAACATTTTACCAAACACCGCACGTGAAAAATCATAATTATCAAAAAACGTCTTGAGGTTTGATTTTTACCAAAGGGTACACCAAAAATTGTCTTCTTCCTCTTATACCCCTCCCGCCAATAATTCTCTTTCTCAGTTAGCTTTCCGAGGCATCCAAACCACTTTTTCAGAGTTTTCATTTTAAAATAAGAGAGAGTGGTTCGGATGCCGTAGGTATTCTCCTTTTTCTCACCCTACATATTTCTTTCTGCTTTGCACAACTCAACTCATCACAAACCATTTATTGTATTTTGTTGCGATTACAAAAGAGAGAGTTGAAAGCGGAAGTGTGTTGTAGAGGTGACTTCAAAGAGTCAAATGAAGAATCATTGAGGAAGATAGGTGTTGAAAAAGAAACTTCAAGCAATAGTTTGTTTGGTAGAAAGAAGAAAAAGACTTAGTAATGTACGTATGTTTTGATTACTTAAAATTTGTGTATACGGTGAAAAAAATAGTATAAGGGTTCTTATAGGGTTTATTTTAGCTAGGCCATGTTCTGCTCTGATATGGTATCAAACCTAATTTTGTACATAATCAACTCTTCCTACTAATTTTTAATTTGTAGAAGGACTCTAACAGTATCATGCATTACATAAATAGGGTTCTCAGAATTTATTTAACCTTACGATAAATTCATGATTGAATATGACCTCGGACCTGATACGGTATGATATCAAGCCTGAGGAGGGCCTGATATCATCTTATATCAGACCCACCGTGGGCCTGATATCATACCATATCAGGCCCTGAGGAGGGCCTGATATTGGATCTGTATCGATGCTTGCTTGTTTTTTGAATTATTGAAACACTTGATTATGAATTTGAAAGTTTGCCAAATTTAATTGTAATTTATTTTTCAGGGATGATAATTTATTGAAAAAATTCTCTCAGAGATATGAAATGCACTTGATGATAATATTGTTATGCGGAATGGAGTAGAAATATCCAGTAATAATATTCCATTATCTTCCGAATATAGTGGTAATAGAATTACAAGGAATTTGACATTTGATCTAAACGAAGAAGCAAGTAATCTAGAGGATGAGTGTCTGATTTCTTTTACAACACTTGTTGAATACTTTGAGCTAACCTGGAGTGAGAAGGAAGATCATGAAATCCGAAATGTAGATGAATTACAACCCAGTACAAGTGTACTAGAATTTCAAGCTGATGATATGCAAATTCAGCAATATGAATTTCCCCCAGATCAGTACAATGACTTAGAGGAGGAGTTTCTAATAGCTGATGATCCTTATATTTTGAATTCTCAATTGCTAGTTGGGCCAATTGGAGAGGCAGAGGTAAGAGATGAGCATGATTTTTTTGTGGGACAGATTTTTTCATCTAGACAAGAATTCAAGAATGTACTTGTGAAACATGTCATGGTTAAGCATATGAGATATAACCTAGTTGACACCCGAAAAAATAGTGTTAAAGCAGTGTGCTTCAACCAACCATGTACATGAAGAGTAGTTGCCCGGGGGAAGTAGAGTTCACTATTATAAAATATGTAAAGGAACACTGATAACCGTTTTTTGTCGCGTTACGGTTTCAAATACAATTAAAGTACCGAATTCCTCTAAACTAATGTAGCATAGAGTAACTCGGGTCGTCTCCCAACGAATGTAGTTGGTGCATGATAATTCTCATGATTGAATCTTATTGCTTTTGGGTTTTTGGATATGAAACTGGGTTTTGAATTTGAGAGCTATGACTATGAAATGAATAGCAGAGCAAGTATGAAATCTAATCTAATTAAGGAAAGATATTGCAGGTAAAGAAATCTAATTTAACCTAACTACAATTGCAGCGAAGAATGGACAATTTGAAATAAAGTATTTAACGAAACTAAACATGGAACGAAAACCTACAGCATTAAAGAAATCTCATCTAACCTAACTTAATTGCATGTAAATCAAGTGCAAGAACATAAACCAATTAAAAGAGACAAAACAAACAGAAATTAAGCAAAACAAGAGACATAGAATTAATCCTAACTATAGAAACATTTTATCGAACAACTTATAAGCAGTATTTGAAATGATATGAGTACGTGCCATTCGGAAACATGAGAGATCAAACTTGATACAAAAATCAACAACCACATTCATCAATCAACAAACAACACTTAACAACTGAAACTAATCAAACAATCTTAACCAAATCTGCTGATGAACTGCTGTGAAAACAAAGCTATGAATGGAAATTGCTGATAAGAAGAAACTGCCGACTGCTGGAAATTGCTGAAGAGCTGCTGGCAATTCTGATGAAGCTGGAAGCTGTGAATCTGAACTTTGCTGGAATTGAAAGAAGAATTGCTGGAATCGACTTGCTGTTGCCGATCAGCTAAAAAGAAAAATGGCTGGAAATGAATTGCTGTGAAGAACTGGGATTGAATTTCTGAAGAAATACTGAATTGGTTCGGACGAAGGCTCGTCACTTCCTTCAACCCGAAAGAATGCTGCAAAGGAAATCTACTGGAAATGGAAAACAATTGCTGATAAGAACAACTGGAAATTCGGAGAAGAAATTGTTAAATCTAAGAAAAGAGAAACTGCTGTAATGCTGATAAGGAACTGCGGCAGTGGAGTGAATGATAGCTTCGATCGAGTCGGGAACCCCTCAAACCCGAGAGAAAGCTGCGATGGAATCAGCTAGGGTTCGGAACCCCTGAACCCTAGCTGTGGTCGGCGGCGTTGGTGATGGAGAGGAAGTCCGGCCGGCGATGGTTGAGTCGACTAGGGCACGGACCCGCTACCCTAGCTTGCGGCGGTGATGAAATGGTGGAGACGCCGGCGGAGGTGGATGAATGAGTCGGGAACTCCTCAACTCAGTTGATCGAAGCTCCAGCGACTAGGGTACGAACCCGCTACCCTAGCTGCGGCGACGATGAAGATGGAGGAGAAGAAGATCGCCGCTTGCCTGCGTGTGGAGTCGATGAAGACCTAGGTTCGCGATTCTTCCCTTTTTGATCCCCGGCTTCAGCCCAGCTCAGTCAGTTCAGCGTTTTGATTCGACCAACCAGCACTCGAGTTCAGCCCTCTGGTTCAGCTCAGTCAGTGGGTAGACCCAGTCAATGGTTCGGTCCAGCCAACTTTCACAGCTCAGCTTGAGTTCAGCCCAGTTCTGTGGTTCAGTCAGCCCAGCGGTTCGATTCAATCAACTCGAGTTCAGTCCAGCAATCCGGTTCAGTCCAGATTCAGGTCCAGCAGATTGAGTCCAGTCAACCAAGCCAAAATTCACAGCTCAAAAGATAATTATCAATGGACGGCTGAGATCGATTTGACTTCATCCAACGGTCGGATCTCTTCAGATCTGAACCAAACTCCACAGATCCCAATCAATGGTCCTGATCTACTTGTTCCCAGCTCGGATTAACCAGATCAGTGGCGGATGGTCCAGATCTTCCCTTTTCTTGAATGGATGGTCTAGAACATCTTGAGCTCGATCCAATGGTCAGATCTCTTCCGATCTTGCTGAAATTTTCAGATCTTGATCTATGGCCATGATTGATTCTATCTTAGATTCGGATCGACCAGAAATTGACCGATGGCTCAGATCTAGCCGTTCTCTGGAATGGACGGCTCCTATTAATCCGATGCTTGATCCTTTTGATCTGGATCCAATGCTGACTCATGTCAGACCCAATTTTGATCTAGGTCCATGATAAATTTAAGCCTACAAAATAATATCCAAATTTAGTGCCAAAAATCTCCCAAATATACAAAGATTAGAATTAAAAGCCAAAATGAAGGGAATACATGAAACCTAATACAAATGCAAACTTAAGCATATAAAATGTAGATCAAACATGGATTTTAGAGCCTAAAATAATCAGCAAAAATGGTGGTTATCAACTCCCCCACACTTATTCTTGGGCGTCTCGCACAAGTAAATAAAACTAAAAGAAAATAACATATCTCCCAAACATTACATCCCCTATCAATACCTAAAGAAATAATAAAAGAAAGTTACTTAAGATCATCAAGTCTCAAACATCCATGTATTTATGGTTCCAAATCTCACATAAGTCAAAAGCATGGTAATTTCATCAACTTGAATAAACTAAGCATGACTAAGACCTCACAAGATGGATATATGCACTGATGCTCACAAAAATAATAGATATGGAAGTGGAGTTCTCTCAAAGCATTCATGACATTGCACTACCATATGCTTGCTTATCTTCTACTTCTCCACTACTATAACATAAGTACACAAATCAAGAGGGCTTTTCAATGAATAATAATGAAACCAAGTGCTACAAGAAAACAAGAATGGTAGATAACAAAGAAGATCATAGAGAGCATGAAAGAAGATCAAAAAAAAAGATGAGAGCATCGGGGTAATTAACTTGATGTATACAATCAAACAATAGTCCAAGTAAATAACTCAATCAACCTCCAACACTCAAAATTCTCCTTTCACATTCTCAATGCACTACACATCAACAATTTATAACTTCTCTCAAAATGCATGTAATGATCAACAACTTCACTCTTGAGATTCTCTAATAAAGATATCAAAAGAGTACACATCAAGAAAATATTCCTTTTTGTTCATCACTAATACAACTCGAATGCTTGAGGAAATTTTTTTTTTCACATAGAGAGATTTTTTTTTTCATTCTTTTCTCTCTTTTTCTTTCACTTTTTTTTTTTGCATCTTTATTATTTTTTCTATCTCTTTTTTTTTCACATAGACAGATTTTCTTTTTCTTTTCTTTTTTTTTTCAAAGAGAGATTTTTTTTTTTCACACAAGCATTCGTCCATATACACTTGTCTCCCCCCCACACTTAAAATTTGACCGTCTCGGGCAAGATAGTAAGGCATGATAACATCTAAAACTCACAATAATAGAGGCTGATAATAGAGAAATAAAAATGTAACTCATCATGCAATCACCTTATGCTCTCATGCATGCTCCAAGGAAGAATAAAATAATAAAGATATGGCAGTGAAAATGTAATGACAATGAAAAGATCTGATAAAGTAGAGACAATGAAATATGAAAGCAATAGGTGAAATGCCCAGTAGTGACAATAACAAAGGAGAGGAAAACTAAAAGTTCAACAAGAAAGATTGCCTCCATCATATTCATGTAAGCTTATGCTATTGTAATTTCAAAAAGAATCAAAGCAAGTTCTAGAGTGTCAAGTATCACAAATGCTATCACACATAAGAGGATTAAGGATAGGCATGGCAACATCCTCACTAGGTAAACAATAAAACTGTCATGCTTAATCTAACAAGATAGAGTCTATCACCACAACAAATGACTAAATGCAATTAATATCCCCAAGCATACCAAGGAAACCAAAACTCGATAATCAGACTTAACTATCTTTTATGATTCTCAAAGCATAATAAAGGAACATGTAAGGAGATACAACTCGAAATCAAACAAGATTTATTCAAAGCCAAACAAAATGCAAAATGAGAAAACAAAGTATAAATGCAAAGTATAAAAGTAAACAAACATGCGAGTATAACATAAAGAAAAACAAGAAAAGTAAAGTAAAGGAACAAACTCCCCTTTATTCTGGTGGACGGAGCCTATCCAGAAGTAGCCTCCATCTTGGTAGTGGAGGAGTCTGGGTGGCTGGGAGAATTAGGACTCCCCCACACTTGAACTTCACAAAAAATTGCTCTGGTGGCCTAAGTTGATTCAGGTTTAAAATCCACTGAAGGAATGGAGTTCTTCGAATTAAAGCAAAATCATCTCCTCCTTCTTTATGCCTTTCAGAAGTCCTTCCAGGAGGCTGAAGTCTGTTCAGTTGGAGCACCCACTCCTGAAGTCTTCTGGACCCTGCAAAATAATGTAATACCTCTCTCAAGTGTACAGGGTCAGAAAGAAATGATATAAATTCAGTCTCTGCATTAAATGAATCCAAAACTGCATCATATTCAATTAAATCAATTTCTGGTATTTCAATGAAATTTTCAAAATTATTTCCTACCAAATTTGCATCCATATACTCATCACAAATAAAGAAATCAATTTCTGGCTCATCAATAGAAAGTTCACAATTATTTTCCATCCAGGGTGTATCATGCAATGTGTCACAGCCAATCAAATCAATATCAGATATCTCCATGAGTTTTTCACATTCAACCTCAGCATATGACATAGCAAGCGATTCATCAAAATAAATAACATCAAATTCAGGCACTTCTAAAAAATTTTCACTAGACATATCCACAAAAGATGTATCTAAAGATTCATCATAACAAACTACATCAATTATGGGTGCCTCTAAAATTATTTCGCTATCCATAACAAGAGATGTATCAAGTAATGCATTATGAACAAGGAAATCAATGTTTGGTACCTCTATTAGATTTTCACAAACAATCTCTACACAAGGTATATCAATAAACTCATCAGAATCAATAACATCAGCACTAGGTACCTCACTGCATTTTTCTGAAGAAAGAGGAGAAATACTTACCTGAGCTTGCTGGATAATACCTGAAGGTTCTATAATAGTAGATGTATCTGTGGTCTCCTCCTGGTCAAGTTCATGCTCCTCTTCAGCCTCAAGCTCTGGTGGGCATTCAACTGGTGATCCTTGGGTGCTTGCTTCCACCATGCAAGTCCCTACACTTCCTGGTTCGTTATCTAAATCTTGTGGTGGTCCCTGGGGCTTTGTGCAATCCCCTACACCTATGGAATCATCTCCTCTGCATGCTTCTTCTGTAATATCTGCAACAACAGTGTCAGAAAAAATTAGGACCATCAATAATACTATCATCAGAAAATAAAAGTCTAGAATGGTCCTGTGGAGCTTCAATTTCTTCTTCTGGAGCTGAAAAATTTGGAATTGGATTTTGAATAGGAGTCTCCTGAGGAATGCATGCTCTAGGTGCCCAGACTTTAATGTATTCTTCTTCTTCTTCTTCTAAAATTGCAAGATCCATTAAAGAAAGATTTAGCCCTGCACTAGGGTCACCTTGAACTTGCATTTGATTCATTTGACTAGCAATTTGTCCACCGCCTCTTTCTATGTCTTGAAGCCTTTGCTGCTGTTGATGATATTGTACAACTAGTTGATAAATCTCCTCAATTCTTTGTTGTTGTGCCTCATTCTCATTAAGATTCTCAAAGCCTCCTTGGTTAGCATAGCTCCTTGACTGATTTTGAAAGGATGAAGTAGGCTGAAAATTTTGAGCTTGCTGATTTGGTTGAAAACATGGCTGTTGAGGCTGATTAAAGGGCTGATATTCTTGGCAGCTATCAGAGGTTATGGAGAGCAGATATTCTTGGAACTTGCTGGGAGTTGTAGCCTTGAAAGTTCTGATTTTGGTGTGGAAAATTCTGTGGCACTTGCTGAAATTGTTGTGGTGGCTGAAATTGTTGTAGTTGCTGAATTTGAGGCTGACAAAACTGATATGGTTGCTCAAATTGGGGCTGATAGCTCTGAAATTGTGGCTGCCCCTGCTGAAACTGTTGAAAATTTTGAAATGATAGTTGATCTTGTGGCTGAAAAAAATTGACTTGGTTGCTGAAAAGGCTCGAATTGTTGCAATGGTGGCTGGTAAGTAGATGAAGGCCTGTTGATTATTTTTTGATTCAAATGATTCAACCAAATTTCAACTCTGACAGTGCACTTTTTGATCTCTTTACAGTCCTCTGGTGAAAACATTTTGATCTTACAGCCCTGTCACAAATCAAACAAGAAAAATGGCAGCAACCGTATATAAAAGATAAAGCAATCAGAACAAAATCAAAAGATAGAATTATCAAGCACCACTACATTCCCCGGCAACGGCGCCAAATTTGATAACCGTTTTTGTCGCGTTACGGTTTCAAATACAATTTAAGTACCGAATTCC
>JAGFNQ010002838.1:60576-187386 GCA_024364735.1 Boesenbergia rotunda
CCCTAGCTGTGGTCGGCGGCGTGGTGATGGAGAGGAAGTCCGGCCGGCGATGGTTGAGTCGACTAGGGCACGGACCCGCTACCCTAGCTTGCGGCGGTGATGAAATGGTGGAGACGCCGGCGGAGGTGGATGAATGAGTCGGGAACCCCTCAACTCAGTTGATCGAAGCTCCGGCGGACTAGGGCACGAACCCGCTACCCTAGCTGCGGCGACGATGAAGATGGAGGAGAAGAAGATCGCCGCTGGCCTGCGTGTGGAGTCGATAAGACCTAGTCGTTCGCGATTCTGCCCTTTTTGTTCTCTCGGCTTCAGCCCAGCTCAGTCAGTTCAGCGTTTTGATTCGACCAACCAGCACTCGAGTTCAGCCCTCTGGTTCAGCTCAGTCAGTGGGTAGACCCAGTCAATGGTTCGATCCAGCCAGCTTTCACAGCTCAGCATTGAGTTCAGCCCAGTTCTGTGGTTCAGTCAGCCCAGCGGTTCGATTCAATCAACTCGAGTTCAGTCCAGCAATCCGGTTCAGTCCAGATTCAGATCCAGCAGATTGAGTCCAGTCAACCAAGCCAAAATTCACAGCTCAAAAGATAATTATCAATGGACGGCTGAGATCGATTTGACTTAATCCAACGGTCGGATCTCTTCAAATCTGAACCAAACTCCACAGATCTCAATCAATGGTCCTGATCTATCTGTTCCCAGCTCGGATTAACCAGATCAGTGGCGGATGGTCCAGATCTTCCCTTTTCTTGAATGGATGGTCTAGAACATCTTGAGCTCGATCAACGGTCAGATCTCTTCCGATCTTGCTGAAAATTTCAGATCTTGATCTATGGCCATGATTGATTCTATCTTAGATTCGGATCGACCAGAAATTGACCGATGGCTCAGATCTAGCCGTTCTCTGGAATGGACGGCTCCTATTAATCCGATGCTTGATCCTTTTGATCTGGATCCAATGCTGACTCAAGTCTGACCCAATTTTGATCTAGGTCCATGATCAATTTAAGCCTACAAAATAATATCCAAATTTAGTGCCAAAAATCTCCCAAATATACAAAGATTAGAATTAAAAGCCAAAATGAAGGGAATACATGAAACCTAATATAAATGCAAACTTAAGCATATAAAATGTGGATCAAACATGGATTTTAGAGCCTAAAATAATCAGCAAAAATGGTGGTTATCAACTCCCCCACACTTATTCTTGGGCGTCTCGCACAAGTAAATAAAACTAAAAGAAAATAGCATATCTCCCAAACATTACATCCCCTATCAATACCTTAAGAAATAATAAAAGAAAGTTACTTAGGATCATCAAGTCTCAAGAATCCATGTATTTATGGTTCCAAATCTCACATAAATCAAAAGCATGGTAATTTCATCAACTTGAATAAACTAAGCATGACAAAAACCTCACAAGATAGATATATGCACTGATGCTCACAAAAATAACAGATATGGAAGTGGAGTTCTCTCAAAACATTCATGACTTTGCACTATCATATGCTTGCTTATCTTCTACTTCTCCACTACTATAACATAAGTACACAAATCAAGAGGGCTTTTCAGTGAATAATAATGAAACCAAGTGCTAACAAGAAAACAAGAATGATAGATAACAAAGAAGATTATAGAGAACATGAAAGAAGATAAAAGAGAGGATGAGAGCATTGGGGTAATTAACATGATGTATACCATCAAACAATAGTCCAAAGTAAATAACTCAATCAAACCTCCAACACTCAAAATTCTTCTTTCACATTCTCAATGCACTACACATCAACAATTTACAACATCTCTCAAAGTGCATGTAGGGATTAAAACATAACTCTTGAATTTCTCTAAACAATAATATCAAAAGAGTACACATCGAGAAAATATTCATTTTTGTTCATCACTAATACAACTCGAATGCTTGAAGATTTTTTTTTTCACATAGAGAGATTTTTTTTTCATTCTTTTCTCTCTTTTTCTTTCACTTTTTTTTTTTGCATCTTTACTTTCCTTTTTCTATCTCTCTTTTTTTTTTCACATAGAGAGATTTTTTTTTTCACACAAGCATTCGTCCATATACACTTGTCTCCCCCCCACACTTAAAACTTGCCCGTCTCGGGCAATGTAGCAAAGCATGATAACATCTAAAACTCACAATAATAGAGGCTGATAATAGAGAAATAAAAATGTAACTCATCATGCAATCACCTTATGCTCTCATGCATGCTCCAAGGAAGAATAAAATAATAAAGATATGGCAGTGAAAATGTAATGACAATGAAAAGATCTGATAAAGTAGAGACAATGAAATATGAAAGCAATAGGTGAAATGCCCAGTAGTGACAATAACAAAGGAGAGGAAAACTAAAAGTTCAACAAGAAAGATTGCCTCCATCATATTCATGTAAGCTTATGCTATTGTAATTTCAAAAAGAATCAAAGCAAGTTCTAGAGTGTCAAGTATCACAAATGCTATCATACATAAGAGGATTAAGGATAGGCATGGCAACATCCTCACTAGGTGAACAATAAAACTGTCATGCTTAATCTAACAAGATAGAGTCTATCACCACAACAAATGACTAAATGCAATTAATATCCCCAAGCATACCAAGGAAACCAAAACTCGATAATCAGACTTAACTATCTTTTATGATTCTCAAAGCATAATAAAGGAACATGTAAGGAGATACAACTCGAAATCAAACAAGATTTATTCAAAGCCAAACAAAATGCAAAATGAGAAAACAAAGTATAAATGCAAAGTATAAAAGTAAACAAACATGCGAGTATAACATAAAGAAAAACAAGAAAAGTAAAGTAAAGGAACAAACTCCCCTTTATTCTGGTGGACGGAGCCTATCCAGAAGCAGCCTCCATCTTGGTAGTGGAGGAGTCTGGGTGGCTGGGAGAATTAGGACTCCCCCACACTTGAACTTCACAAAAAATTGCTCTGATGGCCTAAGTTGATTCAGGTTTAAAATCCACTGAAGGAATGGAGTTCTTCGAATTAAAGCAAAATCATCTCCTCCTTCTTTATGCCTTTCAGAAGTCCTTCCAGGAGGCTGAAGTCTGTTCAGTTGGAGCACCCACTCCTGAAGTCTTCTGGACCTTGCAAAACAATGTAATACCTCTCTCAAGTGTACAGGGTCAGAAAGAAATGATATAAATTCAGTCTCTGCATTAAATGAATCCAAAACTGCATCATATTCAATTAAATCAATTTCTGGTATTTCAATGAAATTTTCAAAATTATTTCCTACCAAATTTGCATCCATATACTCATCACAAATAAAGAAATCAATTTCTGGCTCATCAATAGAAATTTCACAATTATTTTCAATTAAGGGTGTATCATGCAATGTATCACAGCCAATCAAATCAATCTCAGATATTTCCATAAGTTTCTCACATTCAACCTCAGCATAAGACATAACAAGAGATTTATCAAAATAAATAACATCAAATTCAGGCACTTCTAAAAAATTTGCACTAGTCATATCCACAAAAGATGTATCAAGAGATTCATCATAACAAACTACATCAATTATGGGTGCCTCTAAAATTATTTCGCTATCCATATTTACAAAAGATGTATCAAGTAATACATTATGATCAATGAAATCAATGTTTGGTACCTCTATTGGATTTTCACAAACAATTTCTACACAAGGTATATCAATAAACTCATCAGAATCAATAACATCAGCACTAGGTACCTCACTGCATTTTTCTGAACAAAGAGGAGAAATACTTACCTGAGTGTGCTGGATAATACCTGAAGGATCTATAATAGTAGATGTATCTGTGGTCTCCTCCTGGTCAAGTTCAAGCTCCTCTTCAGCCTCAGGCGCTGGTGGACAATCAACTGGTGATCCTTGGGTGCTTGCTTCCACCAAGCAAGTCCCTACACTTTCTGGTTCATTCTCTAAATCTTGTGGTGGTCCCTGGGGCTTAGTGCAGTCCCTTACACCTATGGAATCATCTCCTCTGCATGCTTCTCCTGTAATATCTGCAACAACAGTGTCAGAAAAATTAGGACCATCAATAATGCTATCATCAGAAAATAAAAGTCTAGAATGGTCCTGTGGAGCTTCAACTTCTTCTTCTGGAGCTGAAAAATTTGGAATTGGATTTTGAGTAGGAGTCTCCGGAGGAATGCATGCTCTAGGTGCCCAGACTTTAATGTATTCTTCTTCTTCATCTTCTAAAATTGCAAGATCCATTAAAGAAAGATTTGGCCTTGCACTAGGGTCACCTTGAACTTGCATTTGATTCATTTGACTAGCAATTTGTCCACCGCCTCTTTCTATGTCTTGAAGCCTTTGCTGCTGTTGATGATATTGTACAACTAGTTGATAAATCTCCTCAATTCTTTGTTGTTGTGCCTCATTCTCATTAAGATTCTCAAAGCCTCCTTGGTTAGCATAGCTCCTTGACTGATTTTGAAAGGATGAAGTAGGCTGAAAATTTTGAGCTTGCTGATTTGGTTGAAAACATGGCTGTTGAGGCTGATTAAAGGGCTGATATTCTTGGCAGCTATCAGAGGTTATGGAGAGCAGATATTCTTGGAAACTTTGCTGGGAGTTGTAGCCTTGAAAGTTCTGATTTTGGTGTGGAAAATTCTGTGGCACTTGCTGAAATTGTTGTGGTGGCTGAAATTGTTGTAGTTGCTGAATTTGAGGCTGACAAAACTGATATGGTTGCTCAAATTGGGGCTGATAGCTCTGAAATTGTGGCTGCCCCTGCTGAAACTGTTGAAAATTTTGAAATGATAGTTTATCTTGTGGCTGAAAAAATTGACTTGGTTGCTGAAAAGGCTCGAATTGTTGTAATGGTGGCTGGTAAGTAGATGAAGGCCTGTTGATTATTTGTTGATTCAAATGATTCAACCAAAATTTCAACTCTGACAGTGCACTTTTGATCTCTTTACAGTCCTCTGGTGAAAACATTTTGATCTTACAGCCCTGTCACAAATCAAACAAGAAAAATGGCAGCAACCGTATATAAAAGATAAAGCAATCAGAACAAAATCAAAAGATAGAATTATCAAGCACCACTACATTCCCCGGCAACGGCGCCAAAATTTGACAACCGTTTTTGTCGCGTTACGGTTTCAAATACAATTAAAGTACCGAATTCCTCTAAACTAATGTAGCATAGAGTAACTCGGGTCGTCTCCCAACGAATGTAGTTGGTGCATAATAATTCTCATGATTGAATCTTATTGCTTTTGGGTTTTTGGATATGAAACTGGGTTTTGGATTTGAGAGCTATGACTATGAAATGAATAGCAGAGCAAGTATGAAATCTAATCTAATTAAGGAAAGATATTGCAGGTAAAGAAATCTAATTTAATCTAACTACAATTGCAGCGAAGAATGGACAATTTGAAATAAAGTATTTAACGAAACTAAACATGGAACGAAAACCTACAGCATTAAAGAAATCTCATCTAACCTAACTTAATTGCATGTAAATCAAGTGCAAGAACATAAAACAATTAAAAGAGACAAAACAAACAGAAATTAAGCAAAACAAGAGACATAGAATTAATCCTAACTATAGAAACATTTTATCGAACAACTTATAAGCAGTATTTGAAATGATATGAGTACGTGCCATTCGAAAACATGAGAGATCAAACTTGATACAAAAATCAACAACCACATTCATCAATCAACAAACAACACTTAACAACTGAAACTAATCAAACAATCTTAACCAAATCTGCTGATGAACTGCTGTGAAAACAAAGCTATGAATGGAAATTGCTGATAAGAAGAAACTGCCGACTGCTGGAAATTGCTGAAGAGCTGCTGGCAATTCTGATGAAGCTGGAAGCTGCGAATCTGAACTCTGCTGGAATTGAAAGAAGAATTGCTGGAATCGACTTGCTGTTGCCGATCAGCTAAAAAGAAAAATGGCTGGAAATGAATTGCTGTGAAGAACTGGGATTGAATTTCTGAAGAAATACTGAATTGGTTCGGACGAAGGCTCGTCACTTCCTTCAACCCGAAAGAATGCTGCAAAGGAAATCTACTGGAAATGGAAAACAATTGCTGATAAGAACAACTGGAAATTCGGAGAAGAAATTGTGAAATCTAAGAAAAGAGAAACTGCTGTAATGCTGATAAGGAACTGCGGCAGTGGAGTGAATGATAGCTTCGATCGAGTCGGGAACCCCTCAAACCCGAGAGAAAGCTGCGATGGAATCAGCTAGGGTTCGGAACCCCTGAACCCTAGCTGTGGTCGGCGGCGTTGGTGATGGAGAGGAAGTCCGGCCGGCGATGGTTGAGTCGACTAGGGCACGGACCCGCTACCCTAGCTTGCGGCGGTGATGAAATGGTGGAGACGCCGGCGGAGGTGGATGAATGAGTCGGGAACCCCTCAACTCAGTTGATCGAAGCTCCGGCGACTAGGGCACGAACCCGCTACCCTAGCTGCGGCGACGATGAAGATGGAGGAGAAGAAGATCGCCGCTGGCCTGCGAGTGGAGTCGATCAATCCCTAGGTCGCGTGATCTGCCCTTTTTGTTCTCTCGGCTTCAGCCTAGCTCAGTCAGTTCATTGTTTTGATTCGACCAACCAGCACTCGAGTTCAGCCCTCTGGTTCAGCTCAGTCAGTGGGTAGACCCAGTCAATGGTTCGGTCCAGCCAGCTTTCACAGCTCAGCATTGAGTTCAGCCCAGTTCTGTGGTTCAGTCAGCCCAGCGGTTCGATTCAATCAACTCGAGTTCAGTCCAGCAATCCGGTTCAGTCCAGATTCAGGTCCAGCAGATTGAGTCGAGTCAACCAAGCCAAAATTCACAGCTCAAAAGATAATTATCAATGGACGGCTGAGATCGATTTGACTTAATCCAACGGTCGGATCTCTTCAAATCTGAACCAAACTCCACAGATCCCAATCAATGGTCCTGATCTATCTGTTCCCAGCTCGGATTAACCAGATCAGTGGCGGATGGTCCAGATCTTCCCTTTTCTTGAATGGATGGTCTAGAACATCTTGAGCTCGATCCAACGGTCAGATCTCTTCCGATCTTGCTGAAAATTTCAGATCTTGATCTATGGCCATGATTGATTCTATCTTAGATTCGGATCGACCAGAAATTGACCGATGGCTCAGATCTAGCCGTTCTCTGGAATGGACGGCTCCTATTAATCCGATGCTTGATCCTTTTGATCTGGATCCAATGCTGACTCAAGTCTGACCCAATTTTGATCTAGGTCCATGATCAATTTAAGCCTACAAAATAATATCCAAATTTAGTGTCAAAAATCTCCCAAATATACAAAGATTAGAATTAAAAGCCAAAATGAAGGGAATACATGAAACCTAATACAAATGCAAACTTAAGCATATAAAATGTGGATCAAACATGGATTTTAGAGCCTAAAATAATCAGCAAAAATGGTGGTTATCACACCCCTATCTTTTTTTTTCCTGTAATCTATTTAATTTACTCTACTCCATCTAACTTCACTAATCATTTCTTTAACTTTGCATTACAGGCTAGAGAATTATTTGACTTGCACATCGTCACCATGGGGACTCAACTGTATACAGCTGCAATGGCAGAGCTACTTGATTCGACTGGCACTTTATTCTTCGGCAGGATCATCTCTAGAGAGGATGCTAGTATAGATGATCATGGTTCATGGATTAAAAATTTAGATCAAGTTACTGCTTTTGAGTCCAACGTTTTAATTTTGGATGATACATCATGAGTTTGGCCACATAATCAGTGCAACCTCATTCTCATTAAGAGGTAATTTTTCTTAACTATTTGAATAATATTTTTATTCATAATTTAAATTATTAACAATTTAAATAATTAGTACAGATATGCCTATTTTCCTCATACTTGGCGTAAGTATATAGCAGCAGAAGATTCACCACTTTATATCGGTGTGGACGATGATGATGCCTAGCATCCGTCTTATCGGTAAAAGTATTTTGTAATATATACCCCTACTAATTTAGGGGTTAATTTGAATTTAAAATGCTCTAATATTTCTAAAATTTATTTATTTGTTGATAATTTTCAGGTGCTAGAGAGGGTTCATGATGATTATCACTTGGTGCATTAGTACGCGAGTCATGCCGATGTCAGGAGCATACTTGCTAGCACTCTTAGAATATAGCTCTTCATTTTTTTTATTTTGAATTATATAACAGTAGTACTACTCTAGTATGTTTGTATAACATTTTATTGTGAAATAATAAAACATTCTACTTTGTGAATATGTGAAAAAATGAAGCATTAAAAATTGACGAAATTTAATATTTCATGTTTATTTTGTGTTTATAATTAGGAGGTCGTAGAAGTAAACTATTAAAATTTATAAGAGACATTTAAAACTATTTAAAATGAAATTATAAGTGAGGATTAATGAGATTGACCGATGCTAAAACTAATTCAGATCCAATATATTTTGCATTATCTTCTTACAAACATGGGTTAATTAATGGCTCTTATAGCTTAGATATATCGAAGAGCATTAGTGGTGATATCTTTTATTATTTATTCATAGATATTTAAAGAGTAGCACATAGTTTATTGAATAAGAGGTTTCTTATCCCATGATTGAGTTTTGGCTAGATCTTAATCGTCTACCAGATTGACCTCCACCTCTACCTATCTTTTGCTCTATCTAAATCTCAAACTCCAATTTCTTGGTCCCCTCTTAGTTTCACTTTATTTTGATCTTCCTCATTTGATAAGAGGAATATATAATAAGTTAGTTGTTGTCTTATATTCACTTCATTGGTCAATACCTCTGCAAAAGGCTACAATATTAGATTTGCTAGAGTGATGGAAGGGCTTTTTTTGGTAATTTTTCGCAAGGATTTGGCATTTTTGCCTCCTCACTCGGTGCCTTGGTGATCTCTACTAGTTCAATGGAGAGGGAGAAAAATAGAAGGAGCTCAGTCTTTTTTTTATTCAAGAAGCTAAGGCGAGCACTTCAACTTTGTCTTGTTCACCTCGGCTACCTCGTCAAATGATCGATCCACAAGATGAGGCTTTAGCCACGATTGGCCAGTCACGGCTCACCTTTGATGTCGATAATCGAATGACACTAGTTGAGGGTGAATCAAATTCACAATTAAAATCCCAAAACTCAATTCAAAATTTAGAAATATCAGAGTTATAATAAACAATAAAACCAACACAATGTTTCTTTCTCTTTTTCACTTCCACGATGCATGCCACTTAAATGTGTTTTTCTTTCACTTTGTACGCAAGGGATCAGCGATTAGTCTTTCCATCTTTTGTTGATAGATTGATATGCACGTGGTTGTTCATAAAAAAAAAATAATTAGATAACATCGAATTTGTGGTGATCAATACGACCTAATAGAAGTTTCACATCGATTGTCATGATAAATCAGAAAGTATTCACGATAGATGGTCCAAAAGCCCATCATCCCGTGGATAAATCGAAACAATATAATTTTGATCTTTGATAACATTTGAGTAAATGCTAATAAAATAAGATCTCACTTATGTGATAAGTGTGCAGGATAAATTAAAGCCCTTGAAGGTTGGAGATCGAAAGCAAAATAAGGGAAGTCTAGAAAGATCAATGATCAAATTCTTGACAAGAAGAAATTCATGCTGGAAGACCAAATGCAAGACTTGAAAAGTTTAAGAAAGTCAAGGATCAAATTCTTATTTCAAAAAGAGGAAACTCGAACAAATCGCAGATCGAATGGATAGGTGGATGAAGACTCGGAGACGAGGAAACTCTAAGCTTGAATGTTTAGAGAACAAGTGGTTCATCTAGCATCAGGTACTTAAAATGAGGGTAGAGAAGCTTAAGTAAATCTAACCTTTAGAATTGTTGATAAAAGGGACTATGGAAAAAATTGAAGGATATGACTCCGAAGAAATATTTACATCAATTGGCTGATGTCCATTTAAAATCGAACAAAAACAAGTTGGATTTGACTACATTAGTTCTTGATGTCCATTAGAATTGAACAGAAGGAAGTTGAATTTAATTGTTCGAGTCAACTGCTATTTAAGTTATTGATAAAATCAGATAGATTTTAGAAAGGTCATAATCCGTTCAATAACATAAACAGTTATTATCGGAGATCATATCAATTATTAAAACTAAAACTAAATCTAAATCTAAATAATAAATTAGTACATGCTGTTATTGCAAAACATGAAGCATTATCAATTAATGTCTTCACTATTCAAATTATGAAAAATACAATCAACAGTCCAATTAAAATAAAAACTTAATGCCGGGAGATCAAGGAATACAGTTAATCCGACACACTCGTACTCTGTTCCGAGCTTTGACAAGAATCAATATTCGAAGATTTCAATGTGAAACACGGTCATCCCGTATCATCCAACATATCTGATCCCGGCCAGCTAGCGTGTGACCTGGCCCGGTAGCCTGGCGCCCGGTCAGAAAAAAGATGGTTAGGAGGTTGGACAAGCCCGTTAGGTGGGGCAAGCAGGCTTGGGCCCCCGGGCTCCCGCGTCATAGGCCCTCAGCCGGCCTCGTTACTTAGTGCCCCAGTCGGCACCCTCATAGGCCCTCAGCCGGCCTCGTTACTTAGTGCTCTAATTGGCACCCTCATAGGCCCTCAGCCGGCCTCGTTTACTTGGCCTCGTTGCTTAGTGCCCCAGTCGGCACCCTCATAGGCCCTCAGCTGGCCACGTTACTTAGTGCCCCAGTCGGCACAATCACTCCCTGACATCGGACTACCAGAGGTTGTACGAGGTCGGTGCAGGACCAAGGCCACCCTGGCCCCCAGTAGCAGATATCTCGCCGAGGTATTTATCTTCCTGCCACATCTTGTCCTCTCGTACCTCGACCACATGCTTTGGTGTCAGGCCGAGGGCACCCAACGGCGCCCACCCTTAAGTTGACAGTGCATCTTTTCTTAATACAGCATGTGTCACTTTACCCTGCCACCGTTGGACATGCATTACCCTGTACTCGCTCTATGACAACGAGTGGCAGGCGGGGCAGGACCTGTCAGTTTCCCCGGCTATATATACCTTCTCACTCCGTATTTCCCAGGTACGCACGATAGTGCAATTTTCATATTGTTCTATTGCCTTTCATCGCCTTCGTCGTGCACTGACTTGATCGTCGGAGTGCCTGGCCGGGGACTTTTTTCGGCGGGTTCTAACGGTCCTTATCTTGCAGGTCAAGGATGATCCAGCTCGTTAAGCCACCTCAGCGACCTCGTCAGTCCCAAAAGACACACTCAGCTATAAGGACGTCCGACTCACTTCGCGACAAGATCAATATCCATGCTACATTGTGTGCCGTGATGAGGGAGAATTGAGGATTGCACTGGGGAACACGACCAGTCCATGTTCCCCAACACACTCATGTCGTTCTGCAATCTGACAAGAAACAGATCGAAGTTCGAAAACACGACCAAGTTGTATTCCTTGGCACGACAATGCTTCTGAGAATGGCCAAGCCGTGTCCAATAACATGACCATGTTTCGCTGCCGCGGGGGATCAATAGACCATAACGTAGAATAAATTGTTTTACCATTAAATTATATATATATATATATATACCACAACGTAAAATAAATATTAAATATTATTATCTCTATTAGGTGAGATTATTTATAAGTTTATAAGTTACACATGTAAATACAATCTGAACTATTAAAGTGATCTAACTTATATTTATTGGGTTTCAAATTATTAGATGTGGGTTCAATGTATAGAACCATTTAAGTCAATCTGTTATTATCTATGAGCTGATATTAAAATTGGATTCCTATATAAAAGGGAGATCCACAAGAGCTTAGGGTATCATCTTGACCTAGTTTCTTGTTCCCCATTGACGAAAAGCTTTATGACACCGTCAACCCTAAGTCCCTCCATCTTTCTGCTGCATGCATCTTCTTTTATAAGGATCAAGCCGACGACGTTACGACAAGGACGATGACTCTTCAATCATATTTCTTGTATTTCGGTTTATATTTTATTCTTGTTATGTCATGATTCGAAAAAATAATAGACCCATGCTCTAATACTAATTGATAGAATTTGGTTTTTTTCCTAACCACACGAATTCAAGGAACGAATAAGAATTCGAAAGAGAAAACACAAAACATATGAGCTACTTGCTTATGTTTCCATTATCACTGTACCACATGGTTACTAACTTTGTAAGAAGTATAGTAGTCTCGACCTTTTCATTTAAGGTGAATCGGTTTGCCAATTGGTTAAGGAAACTCCTAGCATCGTTTCTCTATGTGATTCAGCCCTTTATTTGTGATGGTATGGAAAGCTTCATAATGTTTAGACTCGTGTGATTTGATTTCTCCCACAGTTGAAATTTAGCCCTCTGCTCTATAGTACTAGCACTGGTCAAAGTGCAAGGCGATCATTCCTCAATGCATAGTCTAAGTCAATGTAGCCTAAAATTACGATCGCGTATTCTTTCCATTCAGCAAAATTCGAACGAGTTAATGTTGGGATGTTATTAATGCTAGCAGTAATAGATTGTACTGAAATTAAAGAGAAAATTTTATTTAAGCTCACGATTTAACTAAAGCCAAGAACATATAAATATATAATAATATTATGCAGATAAGTAAAATTTAAATGCATATGATTGAGCTCCTTATGAGATACCAAATATCACATTGCATTTTAATCTATGGAGTAAAATATAATTTATTAGCGGTACTCTCTGATATAACTCAAACTTTAATTGATCACACAATGTATCTTTCTTTGAGCTGACCTATTATGCGCATAATATGAAACATTATATGAGTTATATATTTTGGTCCATATCTTACAATAACTTTAATCTACCACTCAATATGACTTCCTTTGAGCTGATATATTTTGTGCATCATCAGAATAAAATAAATTATGTTCAATAGTTATAAACTATCTTAAACATATATTTGCCATAAAAGTAACATTCCTTCAAGTCGATTACTCATAGCATAGATATACATCTACCAACACAAAGTACATTAAATCTGCTTAAGGTGCCTTCCTTTGGGCTGACACAATAGTTCAACTTAGTAGTATATTGTGTAGATAGACCCAAAATTTTTTTAAAAATTTTAACTGAATAGATAATTTCTTAATAACTCTTAATACATCCAAATTAGGTTTATTAATCAATAGATACCATACGATAATTGAATTGTATAATCCAATCGATTATCTCAATCGATCTAAAAGCCTATACATGCGACAACGTAATCATATATAAAACCCTCCTTAAGAAATTAAAATTTCTTTACCCTTCAATAATTAAATAATATTATTTAATCCTTGATAATTAAGCATTAAAAGAAAATTATTTAATGCATTAGTTTTCATACTCAAGTATATAAAAACAGTTTTTTTATTTACTGTTGCAAAACAGTTTCGTTTTTTTTTTATTGTTTCAAAGAAACTGTCTATTTTAATCGATCAAAACATAATAAATAAGTTGAATTGATTAATTGGTCTCAAAACTAAGTCAATTAAAATTATTAATTGATTAATTGATGTTTCGTTTTTTTATTGTTTCAAAGAAACTGTCTATTTTAATCGATTAAAACATAATAAATAAGTCGAATTGATTAATTGGTCTCAAAACTAAGCCAATTAAAATTATTAATTGATTAATCGATCGATTTTAATTATTTTTATTTGCTATTTTAGACTAGATAATCGATTAGGATTGAATTATCGTGAGTCGACCTAAAAATTAGGTTAAGTGTGATGATTCTTCTGTCGTTTTCGTATTTTTTACAGAAATATAAAAAACATAGAAAACAAGTATATCTTAAAATTTTCTTTTACATGATTTTCGACGACCAATAATTATATTATACTAGGAAAATTTAATCTACCATATAAATAATAAATCGACGAAAATTTTAAATTTTATTGCCATAAAAACGATAAAACAAAGTCAAGACTCTGATTTTACCGGATGCTTATATAGCAAGAGGTCCACTTCAGGCTATATCTTCATGCTTGCTTGGGAGAGCATCAAGCAGACGCTAGTAGCCACTTCTACTATGGAGGTAGAATTGGTAGCATACTACGAAGTATCCAATCATAGAATTTGACTGCGAAACTTCATTACAGCATTATTATCGTTGATGGCATTGATACGTCCTTAAAGATGCACATAAAATGATCTTATTTTTAAGTTGCACATGTAAATACAATCTGAGCCCTTAAAGTCATCTAACTTATGTTTATTTGGTCTTGAATTATTGGATGTAGGTTTAATGTATAAAACCTTTTAGACCAATCTGTTATTATTTATGAGCTAATAATATATTGGATTACTATATAAAGAGTAGATCCCTAAGAGTTTAGGGTATCATCTTAACTTAATTTCTTATTTCTCATTGACAAGAAGTTTTATGGCGTCGTCAACCCTGATCCCTTTGGAAGATCCTCCTTTATCTTTCTGCTGCATCTTCTTCCACAGGAATCAAGTCGACGACGCTACGACAAGGACGATGACTCTTCAATCAGATTCCTTGTATTTTGGTTTATATTTTATTTTTGTTATGTCATAATTAGAAGAAACAATAGATCTATGTACATATGCCTTATGTTTTCTCTTTTGAATTTTTATTTTATTCCTAAAATTTACGTGATTAGGAGAAAATTCAAATTCTATCAATAAATTATTTTACTATTAAATTATATATATATATATATATATATAAAGGTTTAGTGGCTATTTAAAACTTTATTTATTTGATGGTGGGGGATTTTTTTCTTGTTGATTGTTAAATATATAAACTTCTCTACGTTTGTGATTTCCTGTATCTTTCATTGAACTCGATACGAGGAAACGAACCTCCAGAATAACCACCCTTCTATCCCGTATCAAAATTGGATTAGTGCACGTAATCAATATAAAATATACAACGTTTTAAATTAATTGATTCGCTCTTTAAATTACAGAAAATGCAGCATTGTTATGACTAACAACACTAAATTTGCTGGCCAAGTTACCCGTGTAATTAAGAAAACTAAAATAATTAGTGCAAAATTAAGAAATAGCAAAGGAATTGTATCTAAGGATAAATTTAAGAAATAGCGGAGATGTTTATCAAGAAATTTATATAAACACGAGGAATGAAGGAATTCACATATTAAATAAATATTTAATTTAATTTATAAATATAAATATAAATTTGATTAAATATTAAACTTATAAATTTTTTAATAAATAAGTTTGATAAATAAATACAAACATAACTAAGTTGAACTTTCACCTATATAGTTTCAGAAAAAAAAAACTCAGAACAAAAATTATATATATACTTGTCCGATCCCAATCTTATTCAAATCAAAATTATATTCATCATTTATGGAGCCTAAATAATTATGGCATAAATAACAAGTCCATCTTCCCCAACACACTGCATCCCACTTATCAGGCACTGCTGTACAATACATTACAGGAAGCTTCGGACAAATTAACATTAGGCAGGAAGAGGGATATCTGCAAGGTCATTCCTGTACGGCACCACTTCAGTGCCCTTATTGCCATCCGAACTACGCACTCCGCTCTCCATCTCTACCTGTGACGCATCGGACTTGTCCGCAAATGTCACCGCGGTATCCCTCCGGATCGTCAAGTAGATGACGGCCAGGACGTAGGCCGCCATGAACGGGAACACGACGATGCCAACGAAGACTGTGGCTGCCTTCGGAAGGCTGCTATGGATGAGCCATCCCACGAAGCTTGTGCTCAGGAAGTAGATGTTGATTCCTATGATTCCAAAACCGAGGATCCACGAGACCACGATCACCTGCGTTATGAGTTTTACTTTTAAAATATTGGATTATATATAGTTTAATGCTCTCGGTGCTATCTTTCAGATAGACTGACATAAATTGAGTTCTTGTGAGGCCCCATCTTCGTGCTGCTGCTGCTGAACTTGAGAAGAGGGATGAGAGCAAAAGGCAGCTCAAAGGAAAGAATCATCTGCAGGATTTGACAGTCGGTCACACTTGATCATTCGGTTTCAGATGAGCTTGATATGCAGAAATGGAAAAGGAGAGTTTTTTTTTGGTACCGATGCGATAATTATAAGCCTTCCTGCTCCAGCAGAGCCTCCTATAAAAGCGACGATGAGGCTTGGACCGATCGCGATGCATCGAGTCATCAGGTTCTGAACCCACATCCTCATCTTGATGTCTAAGAAGCCCTGCATTCACAGTGTTGAAGGTGAACGAGAAACAAAATTGTTTTAAAAAGGCATTGATCTTGGCCATCCCAGTTCTTATACCTGCATGATATATTGTCCGGCGTATGTGCCTGTTATTGTTGAGCTTTGTCCGGAGGCCAGCAATGCAATCCCGTAGAATATTGAGCTAGATTTTCCCAGGACGTTCTGAGTGTACAGATGTTTAAGTAGCAGGACATGATTAGCGTGATCTTCCTGTGATCTTGAAAAAGACTAGAACTTTTATGGGAAGACAAAAGACCTTGAGCAAGAATGATGCCGAGTTGAGAGTTAGATCATCGAATCTATCGGCAGCGAGATTATCAGCAGCACAGACAGACCCAGAGACAGAAACCACCGCAATGTTGATCAGCAATGCAACAAACAGCGCGAAGCCGCTCTCGAGGAAGAAGAATCTGCATGCATCCTACAGGATGAAGACGAAATATAAGAACCTAATAGACGTCGTCACGCCATTAAGCACTATATTTCCTACATTGACGCCTTTGACAGAGGGGGGAGTCTTTCTTGAGAGCACCAAAGCCGAATGCAGGAACAGATTGTGCCTACACGAATCAAGAAGATATGTATACTTCTTCAGTGAAATCCAACGCAGGAAGCATTCCGATATGGCCGATACTAGCTACTTACGGCATGACGAGGGCGCCCAAGAGAGCTATCGCATCACGGGTAGCACTGTCGCCGCCGAGCCTAGGCACAAAGATCCCCTTCATCACCTCAGCAGCTGGAGGTTTAACATAGCTCAGCTCTCCAAAGTAGCAGGCGGCCAAGATTAACACCAGCACAGCTATTAGAAGCTCAAACTTCCTGGCCTGCAAGCTATTAGTCAGATTGATTGACACAAATTTTTCTTCAGAAAGATTATAAATTTAATTTGAGTTTCAAAATTACCCCAAATCTCTGAAGGCCAAGGAGCAACAGAGTGCTCAGCCCTGTGATAAGCACACCTGCCCACAGTGGGATATGGAACAAGATGTTGAGCGCGAAGGCAGTTCCTATCACTGAATTAAAAAGAAATTATTAATTAGTTAAATATCATTCAAGAAAAATTAAACTCAAGAAAGAACCTTCAGGCATATCAGCAGCAATCACAGCTAACTCTGCCACCCCCCAAAGACAGTACTTAACGTACTTGGGGTATTCTGCTTTGCACAGCTCCGCAAGGTGCTTTCCTATTGTAATTACCATACACAAGAATTAGTAAACTAAAGTTTTAATAACTAATAAGCTTCAATCTGTTCTTGAAAGTTATCATATACCAGTAGACACGCCGAGATTAGCTGATAATGATTGTATAATCAGTGCGAAAACTAGACCAATCAGTATCACCCACAAGAGCTGTTTCCATAATTTTGACATCAGTATCAGTCAGTTGAACTGAGTGAGATACAACATGTAAAAGAAACGAATTGTCATGATTATCTACCTCGTACTTGTGATTTGCTCCTGCTTGTAGGCCGGTTTCCACTGTTAAAAAATCCACGTAAAATTCAGATGACACGTTCAACTGCTGACCACACAAGATTTAGGAAGAAAGAGGTTTGTCATACAGTTCCCAGGATCAAGGTAAGCAACCGACACCAGTAATCCGGGTCCAACGTGAGCAAGGAACTTCTTCCATCCAGATTTCTGCACACATGAAGAAGAAGGAACTCATTCATAAGACAGAGAGTGAACAAGATGAAGGAATTCATTCATAAGTCGATATGTATGTGACCTGGTTTTGCTTCTGCTCATCAACTTGCTTGCATGGCCCCTCCTTGTTCACGCTAACGTTTTCACCATGCTCTTCTTGAACACATGCATCTCTGTCATTGCCTCTTTCATGAGCACTCTCACTTGTGATCTCTCTCGCTGCTTCCATGGATACTGATCTATGCCTTCCTACACCAGTAAGCTACCGGCTGTCAGCTGATTTATAGACCTCGTCCGGCTGATTAAAATAACCATATGGCCAGAGCTCTCTTGTTTCCCTCCTGATGCGAGGGTGGATTTGAGCTCCATGTGCACACGGCTCTTTTTGGCTTTTCATTGCTTTCCTTTCGAGGGTTTGCCTGGAAAGTAAAACGAGAGGAGGCCGCCGCCATCACCAGGGGGAACGCCGCCAGGGGACCGGCTACCCTCCCGCCCTTCCTCACGAGGTCAGCTCTCCCTCTCTCCGGAGGCCGCCGGCGCTCCCTCTCTCCCTAGGTCTTCCACTCGTCGCCGCCTCCACTTCGACGGGGATCGCATCCTCTCCCGTCCTCTTCTCTGCGCTGCCTCGGGCTTGCCCGCCGCCCCAAGCTACCGCCGCCTCTGCTGACGACAGTCACCGATCTGTAGGTTTTCGGCGACCTTCTCTCCTCCTTGCTCATCAGCAGTCTTCGAACAATCCAGGACAGTGGGAAGACCGTAGGATCGCTCAGAAGATTACCTACGGGGATCAGAGAAACCGGGGCCACTACAATATATGTATAGGTGTATGCATATTGTACATTTCATTATAAGTGGATTGCAGTCGTTCATTCTTATACATGACGCATCTCTTTTGGGTGGGTTATAGGTCACTCACTTTTATTTTCATATTTTTACACGATGTATTCGTATTAGGTGGATTACAGATTATTCATCATTACTTATACAACATATTTTTGATTTTTTTTAATTGGCAGTATCTAACTTATGTCGACCAATCTTAGGGTGATTGGTCATACCCTATGGAATTTTTAACTGTCCCTTAAAAAAAATTATTTATTAATACGCTAAAGCTCGATATGACACACCCTTGAGTGCATTGCATGGTGTTCACCCACTTAAAAAAGATAAATTAAGATTAAAGAAAACTAATTAAGATAAATTAAGACTATAATAGGTGTAAAATGAGAAATTAAAGAAAACTAATTAAGAAGAGATATATGAACAATGATTAACGAGGTTTTTTCAATCTCGGACGATCGATTCGGCCTCACGGAAGCTTTCTATTGGTCGTCAGGGTAAATCGGGAAATGCTCGCAGTGGACGGTCTAGAAGGCCAGCGTCCCAGGATTCGCGTCCCATTTAGAGAAAAAATTTTTGCAAATACGCCGTAGCTGGAGATCGAATCGAAGATGTCGAAAATAACGACTAGTCGTCCTACCATTACATTATAGCCCGGAAGTAAAATATAAAAACACATCCTTATTAAGTGTATTGCATTTCGTTCATACACTTAATAAAATTATATTAGTTGTTGGATAAAGTAAGACTATAATGTATAATATTGGAAAATGAGAACTTAAGTAAAATTGATTAAGAAGAGAATAAAAGTTGGATGGTATGGTAATATAAATTATAGATTATATTGTTGTCGATTATATTTTTATGAGTATTTCTCTTATTTCCACTTTACACTGTGCGCTCATTCTTTTTTCCTTTGACCTCAAAGTCAATTGTTTAGACATTTACATAACACTAGTGAAGTTACTTCAGAGGTATACATGTAGTCGGGTTAGTTATCTAACATTGTTACAATTCACGTGTAATGAGCAAAACTAGCATCGTGGCAAGCCTAGCTCATACGGAATGTGACATCTAAAGTCAAGTATTAGCTATGTTGATGCAATCATACCCTAGGTGTGAAGTTTTGATGTTTGATAAGTATTTAAGTTTATGTAAAATGTGGATCTCACTTGTATGGCAAGTGTGCATGAAAAGTCCAAGAAGACTGGAAGCTAGATTTTTGACAAGAAAAAGTCTTGCAAGTTGGAAAACCTGATGCAAGATAAAGAAGTCCAAGAACACCGAGGGTCAGATTCTTGACAAAATAAAAAAGCTCAAGCTTATCACATGATCGGATGCAAAGGCGAATAAAGACTCAAAGATGAGGAAGCTTCAAACACTAAAATCCTGAGAACGGGATGTTCATTTAATTTGGCATGAGGTACTCATGGGACGAGGGTAATGAAGGTAGGCATGTTTCAACCATTAGAATTATTGAAAATAGTGTATTGGTTGATTGGTAACATCAAGCAATCGATTGATACATGGTAGACTTGAAGGGGGGTTTTGAGGGGTTAAGACTACAAACCCTAAAATCGGGTTCATCAGTCGATTATTGGAACCCTTCAATGATTGATCAACAAACCCTAAATTGGGAAAGGGTTTACACAACAATCGATTGCTTATAGCAATCAATTATTGAGCTACATCGCGAATTAGGGGTTTGTACAGGAACCCTAACAATCGATTGTTGTAACAAAGCAATCGATTGCTAAATTAATTTGATCAAACTGAATGTATCCAATCACTTGGTCAGTTTGACTGAGTGTCATAAGTCGATTAGTATGATGTAGTAATCGATTGATCTTCATTCTAAGTAAACAAAATATTGTCAATCCAGCTAACTATTTCGGCCGAAAAGCATCAGTCGATATCTGATTTCAAGCGAATAAAATATCTCCAACTCAATAGCCATTGGATCTAAGGCACAAAAGCAAGGCACCCGATTGCACCATAGAATGAGATCAGCGGGGAATCACCGCAATCCTTCAGATTTGAGGTAGCAGGCTCGGATTAACAGTTGATGGTCGTTTGCGTGCACGACAATGGATTAGTGAATTCCTGAGGTAGTTTGTTGGCAATGATAGCATCTCATTTCCCGGATGAGATGTGACCTCTAACATATCAATGGATGGGATAGGCGTGGCATTGAGATAAGGTTGTTTAAATCCCCGAGGTGGCAGCTAGGAGAGCTTGAGTAAAAAGAGCCACGAGGACCTTGGCGTCAAGAACCTCGGAGTTGCTGACCTGGCAACCGCCTAGTCAGTTGGAACACATCCATCTTTGACTAGACTTGGGGGGAGCTTGTAATGTGGCAAGGATAGTAGGGGACCACATGGTAGGCTCCAAACTTAGTCAACGCAAAATCAAGCTAGCCTGACTCAAGATCAAGATAGAGTCAAGCCAACAAACTTAAAGGCAAAGTTGTGCAACCATAGTCCGATTTGAACCGAGCTCAATGTGGGGCTTGAACAGGCGGGTAGGCGAATAGGAGGAATTGTGTGGATAAAATTTGAGGATAACTGTTGATGTACGCGGAATCCACCGTAACAGTTCCTCCCACTCTCCCAGGCTGGTAGAAAAGGGTGTCCGTATGGACGGGCATAAGTTCACGAGGCAATTTTTCTCTACTAGCCAATTAGGTTTTCGTTTTCTCCTTCCTTACGCTTGACTTGACCGTCGAAGAGGTTTTTCCAAGGTCCACATTGGCCTCTCTTCTAATTGTTTACAGTATTGGCAGCTTCACAGCTCGGTCATCAGTCTTAAATAGAGTTCCAAACCGGTTGCCAAGTGTTCGACATTCTGAAGGATCTTCTTGGAGTCGGTCGAGGTTTCAGCAAACATCGTTTGTTGGCCTAGACCAACAACAGGCATACCCGGGATTCACCTCAAACCCCACCAATCGCCGATCCGATTCACTGCAAACCTGACTAATCACCGAACTGATAAGGAGTTGACCCGACGCGGAAGTCTTCAGCCATCAACAATCCGACCCATGCCCGGCGTATTCACGGTGCTCTACTTAAATCATTTGACTCAGTCCATCTCCATCTCTAAATCTCAATCGGATCATTCCCCAAGATTTGAAGAGATTTCAGTTCCCTTTTTTTTTATTGCTTTCGATTTTTTTTTCTAGAGTTACAAACTTAGTCAACGCAAATCAAGCTAGCTTGACTATGCGTTGATTTTTTATTGCTTTTGATTTTTTTTATTGCTTTTGATTTTTCCTGTTAAATACTGAATTTTTAAGGGTTTAAAAAGTAAAATTTGAAAAATAGGGGCCTAGGAATTTACTGAACTTGGAGGGTTTATTTGTAAAAATGACAAAACTATTAAAAAACCCTAACTTCCCCTTAACTTCCCCGATTCATTCATTCCCTCTTCCCCCGTGTTCGTTCCTCGATGCCGAACCCACGCCGCACAAGCGGTTCCACCCCGACGCCGCAACCCCCTCCGACCTTTCTCCTCCTTCATCTTCTCCTCGCGCAAACAAGCCGGCTAAAGCCTTCCCTCGCGTGGAGCCCTAGCCGAGTCTCTCCTCGTGTCGTTGCCGCGCGCAAACCCTAAGTTGCAGCCCCTATCTCTTGCGATTCTGTTCTCGTGCGAGCACGCGACGACGACATTTCCTTCCCTCAGCCATCGCCGGAGAATTCCAGGTCATCTTGGTTAGTTTCTCCCTCATGCAAACTAGCTGACGCCACCTCTCCTCCTCATCGCCGGCGTAGGACCTAGGTAAGGTCCCTTGGTTGTAAAGCTTTGAGTTCCGTTGTTGGATCTTCTTGATTTGTTTCCAACAGTGTTTCAAATTTCGATTTGTTTTATTTGTGTTGGGGCAGGATTTGAATTCATCATCCTTGTCTCCTTTGCTATTGTGTTCGTTTTCCCTGTCAAGTTGCTGATTTTAGGTTCTGACCGGCGATTAACAGGTAAGGGCAGTTTGGTTTAGTTTATATCCTTAAATGTAAATTTGTTGGATATATTTAGGTCAGTTTGATTTATACTTTGTGTTAGGGGATGTCCTGATCGGTAAAGGTTAATGGTCATATGGTGTTTTGCTCAGTTGCTGTGGGTGTTCAGGTTGCCGTGAGCTACCATGGGGTTGGGGTGAGTGAGTTTAAATTGTGTTGATCTTTTGGAAGTTAATAGATACACTATGGAATGGTAAGTTTGGTTTTGAACTACGGTTAGGTTGGTTCCTAATTAGTCAACTTGATGCTAGAACGAATTAGATCCAATTTGGGATTTATACACAGTGAGGTTCATTCGGCGTATTGTTGTTTGTGTTTAATTTGTAGTTGTGGATTGGGTAGATTGGGTATTTAACCCTTAGCCTAATTTTAGATAAATTAGGTTAAGAAATACTCATACTTGTTTAGAGTAAATTAAATAGGTATTATAGTTAGGATTTATCCTAATCATGTTTAGTATTTTATTTGGTTAATTTATTTAATGGTATAAATAGCTAAATTTAGTCCTTGACACAGGACTTTGATTCGGACTCGTTCAGTTGATCGTGAAAGGTTCTCGTTTACGAAATTCTTCAATTATAAGGCGGGTATTTCTCCTTTGTACTCGAGTAGTTCTTTTACCTTAAAGCATGGCTAGTTTATGTCTTATAGGTTGCTTGACCTTGTTCTTTGTCGTTATTTAAACATCGCCGTTGAGACTTATTCTTCGTTGATCTTCGAGTATTCCAAGTTTGTATCCGTACAGTCCTCTATTGATTTTCTATTCTGTAAAGTGTCGCTTGTACGCGAGCACTTAGAAGTTCATTAAACACAATAAGGTTTATTTGGCATTAGAAATACCCTACCTAGTAGTGTAGATGCATAATCATTGGATTTCGGTTTCTGGTTGGTTGTATCGATGCATGTTTCACTCGTTGGATTTTATTGCATCGTGGTTGCTTCGGTTGTTCATGCATCGTATATCATGCACCATACTTGCACGTTGCATACTAACGACTGTTGGCTTACATTTGGTTAAGCCGTCGTTAGTCATATTGTTACTCGATTCACTCAACCACATGTTATCATGGTAGTGGTTAGAGTGCGAGTGTCTGTCCTGTCATGCCAGACAGTAACACCCTCACCGTTATTTTAGAGGGATGAGCTGTTGGTGGCTCACCCTCACCGTTGTTTATAGAGGGATATTGCAGCTGTATAGCTCCCCCTATGTATAGGAGTTGGAGTGTAGACTCCCCAGCATCCTGTCCACTCAACCACGCCTTATGTGGTATTATTGTTGTTGTTGGTTAATGTTGTTGTTGGAGTGGTACAGTTGTCACAGCCCTACCCACTCGGTCACACAGATGGGATGTGTTGACGGCTTGACTGGCGTCAGGGGTGACATATGTCATTGCATCATGTGCATACGTATTTCTTTTGTGCATTTGCTTGTGTTTGATGCACTTATATGAGCTATGATTGTTGCATATGTTTGACATGCATGTATATCTTGATATTATTGTTGTTGAGTTGTTCTATACCTGCTTAGTGCTTATCCGGATTTTATGGTATGTCGTTTTACTATATGTTATGCATGATTAGGTTTCTATATTTTCTTATGGACTGTACCCTGTTGGATTCTCTACCTGGTTATCTTGTATTATGCTATGCTAATTGTCTACTCATATACCCGCAGAGTCCGCCCGGACTCACCACCCCTGCTTTCCTTTCTGTTGTTTCATATGGCAGGTAGACATATTTCTTAGAGCCAGGAGATGATCCAGTTGCCAGCCCTCAGTCCCTCGGTTCCACCGTGTCGGTTGTTTTGGTTTGATTTAGTATTTGATTTATTTCGCAGTTATTTTTATTTGTCAGGTATTAGTTTGATTTTGTCGTATTCACTGGTATGTAGACTTTCTTTATGTTATTGATGGCTGAGTCATCCATTTATTTCGTTTCGATATAAACTGCGTGAATGTACCTTTTATTTATATATTGTGATGCCAGCCGCTTGTGGCTGAGTTTTATTGGTGAGATGTCATGTATAAATGCCCCATATTGTCCGCCGTACAGGGGAGATGCTGCCCGATTTTCGAGGAAGCATGTGCCTCTGGGGGCGTGACAATTCCCCTAGTCAGTTGGAACACATCCTCCTTTAACTGGACATGGGGGGAGCTTGTAATGTGGCAAGGACGGTAGGGTACCACATGGTAGGCTCCAAACTTAGTCAACGCAAAATCAAGCTAGCTTGACTCAAGATCGAGCTAGAGTTGAGCCAACAAACTTAAAGGCAAAGTTGTTCAACCATAGTCCGATTTGAACCGAGCTTAATGTGGGGCTCGGACAGGCGAGTAGGTGTATAGGAGGAATTGTGTGGATAAGATTTGAGGAAATGTGCTGATGTATGTGGAATCCACGGTAACAATTCCTCCCACTCTCCCAAGCTGGTATAAAAGGGTGTCTTATGAACGGACATAAGTTCACGAGGCAATTTTTCTCTACTAGCCACTTAGCTTTTTGTTTTCTCCTTCCTTATGCCTGACTTGACCGTCGAAGAGGTTTTACCAAGGTCCATTTTGGCCTCTCTTGTAATTGTTTACAGTATTGGCAGCTTCCCAGTTTGGTCATCAGTCTTAAATAGAGTACCAGACCGGTTGCCAAGTGTTCGACATTCTCAAGGATCTTCATTGGAGTTGGTCGAGGTTTCAGCCAACATCATTTGCTGGCCTAGGCCAACAACAGACGTACCCGGGATTCACCTTAGACCCCACCAATCGCCGATCCAATTCACTGCAAACCTGACTAATCACCGAACCGATAAGGAGCTGACCCGGCGAGGAGGTCTTCAATCATCAACAATTCGATCCGTGCCCGACCTATTCATTGTGCTCTGCTTGAATCATTTGAGGAGTCAGTCCATGTCCATCTCCTAATCTCAATCGGATTATTCCCCAAGATTTGAAGAGATTTCAGATTTTTTTCCCCCCCTTTTGATTCTAGAGCTACAAATCACAATTTACTAGGAAAAAAAAATCTGCGAGAGCATCAAGGAACAACAACAAAAATCGAGAAATAAAGAGTGAAAGGATGAATCACCGGTGTGCAGTTACCAGTGTCCTGACGAATGTAAGACTGTTGAACCTCGGCGCATACTCTTGTCCTTGGTGCTACGCTTATTTGATCTAGATTCCAGTGCTTTCTTTAATGATCTTAATTCCCCTCTAACAGAGGCAGAGGGAGTGGCCGCGACGGCTAAAGTGGGCAGAGGAGACAATGGAAATGAAAGAAGAAAGGGTTGTTGTCGGTGGCTGCTATTAATGACTGGAGGAAGAAGGAAGTTTGTTGCTCAGCTGGATTTCTTGAGAGCAGAAAGAAGAAGATAGGAAGGAGAAGAAGAGAGGGCCCAAGAAAAGGAAGAGGGAGGAGTTGTAGAGTAACTTTTGTTGCTGGTTCTTCCGGGAGAAGAAAAAGTAGTGACAGACGTCGGGTGGTGAAGCGAATGCGTGGGCGAGGAAGGAGCGGCGGTGGCAACAGATTCCGGAGAAACCATGCAAGGAATAGGAAATAAAAAAAGGAAAAAAAGGGTTTTCGAGAAGAAGATGAAGAAAGGTGTTGTTGGAAAGAAATTTATATGCAAGCTCAAAGAAATATTTGGCTTCACCAAGAAAACAGAAATTTATACGCAAGATAAAAGAAATTCATATACAAGATGGGGTGGTCGCTTATGAGTCTCATGGCTCTGATTGGTTGGGTGCCCCACTTAGAGAATTTTTTTTTATAAAATATATCATAGTTAGGGATAGAATCTGGGATAACTGGCCAGCATCCAGTATTGATTGCGCGCCCCACTTAAAGATTTTTTTTTATAAAGTATATCGTAGTTAGGGATTAAATCGTACATAGGTGTCTAAGAAATAATTTAACACTCTACCACTACATCATATTCCCAAGGACATTATTGTAGGTTAACAAGCTATTTATACAAATGATTAAGATAACATATAAAAAATATTATGATAAAAATGATAATATAATAGGTATAATATACCATCTCAATCTATTATTGCAAATGCAATTGAAATTAATTTTTAATTATTATCTTGATTGTTATTTTTGTAGTCAATATTAATGCGATTGTGTAGAAGAAAATCAATAATCGAATGGGAAAGAGTGAAAACTTGACTAGATGCTGCGAATGAACGGCAGCATTCCATCAGATGTACAAAGATTTGCTCCAACCTCTTATTACAAAGCTTCCTTTGAAATAGTTAATCCAAAGCTTCTTCCCTCCTTATTAGGCCAGTTGATCGACTATGTTTTTCGGCCTAATCTTAGGTCGAATCCTTAGGTTTTTAATTAGGATATTGAATTCTCACCAATAGTTAGGTTACTCAAGTTGACATTCTCACTTTCGCTTCATCTACACATGCTTGCGCAGGTGTTTCACTCTAAGGTGAAACATTTGATTATCGGCAATTTACCAAAGGGCGTACGTAACAATCGGTAATTACCAACGGACGCACCATGGTTTTATTTTCACCAAAGGGCGCACTCATTATAGTGAACTTCCTCTTATACCCCTCATGTTATCTATTGTCTTTCTCTTTCTCTCTCAGTAATAAATTCTGTGACGTCAGCACATGCAACGTGACTTAATTACTGACTTTTATTTTAAAATAATATCTAATGGAATCGGCGCTAAATTAAAAAACGTAAGGTAAAAATTAAAAAAATATTTCACTTTAAAAATTTCTCATCCAACGTGATTTAAAAATATAAATAAATAATTTTTATTTTTATTAATAGAAATTAATATATTAAATAATATTTAATAAATATATTAATGTATAAAAAGCAAACGGTTAGATTTAAAAATATAAATAAATAATTTTATATTTGATTAATAGAAATTAATATATTAAATAATATTTAATAAATATATTAATGTATACATATGTTTTGAAAAAACTAACCGTGGTAGCTTTCAGGCCCACGCTGGGCCTGAAATTTTTTATTTCAGGCCCAGCGTGGGCCTGAAATTTTTTATTTCAGGCCCACGTTGGGCCTGAAATCTTTTGATTCAGGCCCGACGTGAACTCAAATTTTTTTTCTATTTAAAAAATATATTAATATATAAAAAAACCTATCAAAACACTTAATTTTAGATTCAAACGCAGGGCCTGAAGTCATCCCAGGAGGGTTTGAAGTCAAATAACTTCAGATCCTATAAATAATTAATTTAATAAATAATAATTAAATATAAAAATATTTTTAAAATAAAAAAATTTTAGTGAGGGCCTGACGTCATCAGTGACTTCAGGCCCTCTATTTGAAAAGGTATAATATATAATTACATAATAATAAAATGTTATAAGAGTGGTTTAGGTATATCAGTGAGTTTTGAGCAAAACTCACTGATGGACCTATCATATTTGGAATTCTGAAAACTCTATATCAGTAGACAGGGTTGAGCTAGGAGATGAGATTTTGGGTGCCGAAACCTCTAATCTTGCCGTATCACCAATGTTATAGCAGTGGTTTAGGTATATCAGTGAGTTTTGAGCAAAACTCACTGATGGACCTACCATATTTGGAATTCTGAAAACTCTATATCAGTAGACAGGGTTGAGCTAGGAGATGAGATTTTGGGTGCCGAAACCTCTAATCTTGCAGTATCACCAATGCTATAGGAGTGGTTTAGGTATATCAGTGAGTTTTGAGCAAAACTCACTGATGGACCTACCATATTTGGAATTCTGAAAACTCTATATCAGTAGACAGGGTTGAGCTAGGAGATGAGATTTTGGGTGCCGAAACCTCTAATCTTGTTGTATCACCAATGCTATAGGAGTGGTTTAGGTTTAACAGTGAGTTTTGAGCAAAACTCACTGATGGACCTACCATATTTGGAATTCTGAAAACTCTATATCAGTAGACAAGGTTGAGCTAGGAGATGAGATTTTGGGTGCCGAAACCTCTAATCTTGCTGTATCACCAATGCTATATGAGTGGTTTAGGTATATCAGTGAGTTTTGAGCAAAACTCACTGATGGACTTACCATATTTGGAATTCTGAAAACTCATTATCAGTAGACAGGGTTGAGCTAGGAGATGAGATTTTGGGTGCCGAAACCTCTAATCTTGCTGTATCACCAATGCTATAGGAGTGGTTTAGGTATATCAGTGAGTTTTGAGCAAAACTCACTGATGGACCTACCATATTTGGAATTCTGAAAACTCTATATCAGTAGACAGGGTTGAGCTAGGAGATGAGATTTTGGGTGCCGAAACCTCTAATCTTGCTGTATCACCAATGCTATAGGAGTGGTTTAGGTTTAACAGTGAGTTTTGAGCAAAACTCACTGATGGACCTACCATATTTGCAATTCTGAAAACTCTATATCAGTAGACAGGGTTGAGCTAGGAGATGAGATTTTGGGTGCCGAAACCTCTAATCTTGCTGTATCACCAATGCTATATGAGTGGTTTAGGTATATCAGTGAGTTTTGAGCAAAACTCACTGATGGACTTACCATATTTGGAATTCTGAAAACTCATTATCAGTAGACAGGGTTGAGCTAGGAGATGAGATTTTGGGTGCCGAAACCTCTAATCTTGCTGTATCACCAATGCTATAGGAGTGATTTAGGTATATCAGTGAGTTTTGAGCAAAACTCACTGATGGACCTACTATATTTGGAATTCTGAAAACTCATTATCAATAGACAGGGTTGAGCTAGGAGATGAGATTTTGGGTGCCGAAACCTCTAATCTTGCTGTATCACCAATGCTATAGGAGTGGTTTAGGTATATCAGTGAGTTTTGAGCAAAACTCACTGATGGACCTAAACCACTCCTATAGCATTGGTGATACAACAAGATTAGAGGTTTCGGCACCCAAAATCTCATCTCCTAGCTCAACCCTGTCTACTGATATAGAGTTTTCAGAATTCCAAATATGGTAAGTCCATCAGTGAGTTTTGCTCAAAACTCACTGATATACCTAAACCACTCCTATAGCATTGGTGATACAGCAAGATTAGAGGTTTCGGCACCCAAAATCTCATCTCCTAGCTCAACCCTGTCTACTGATATAGAGTTTTCAGAATTCCAAATATGGTAGGTCCATCAGTGAGTTTTGCTCAAAACTCACTGATATACCTAAACCACTCCTATAGCATTGGTGATACAGCAAGATTAGAGGTTTCGGCACCCAAAATCTCATCTCCTAGCTCAAACCTGTCTACTGATATAGAGTTTTCAGAATTCCAAATATGGTAGGTCCATCAGTGAGTTTTGCTCAAAACTCACTGATATACCTAAACCACTCCTATAACATTGGTGATACAGCAAGATTAGAGGTTTCGGCACCCAAAATCTCATCTCCTAGCTCAACCCTGTCTACTGATATAGAGTTTTCAGAATTCCAAATATGGTAGGTCCATCAGTGAGTTTTGCTCAAAACTCACTGATATACCTAAATCACTTCTATAGCATTAGTGATACAGCAAGATTAGAGGTTTCGGCACCCAAAATCTCATCTCCTAGCTCAACCCTGTCTACTGATATAGAGTTTTCAGAATTCCAAATATGGTAGGTCCATCAGTGAGTTTTGCTCAAAACTCACTGATATACCTAAATCACTCCTATAGCATTGGTGATACAGCAAGATTAGAGGTTTCGGCATCCAAAATCTCATCTCCTAGCTCAACCCTGTCTACTGATAATGAGTTTTCAGAATTCCAAATATGGTAAGTCCATCAGTGAGTTTTGCTCAAAACTCACTGATATACCTAAACCACTCCTATAGCATTGGTGATACAGCAAGATTAGAGGTTTCAGCACCCAAAATCTCATCTCATAGCTCAACCCTGTCTACTGATATAGAGTTTTCAGAATTCCAAATATGGTAGGTCCATCAGTGAGTTTTGCTCAAAACTCACTGATATACCTAAACCACTCCTATAGCATTGGTGATACTGCAAGATTAGAGGTTTCGGCACCCAAAATCTCATCTCCTAGCTCAACCCTGTCTACTGATATAGAGTTTTCAGAATTCCAAATATGGTAGGTCCATCAGTGAGTTTTGCTCAAAACTCACTGATATACTTAAACCACTGCTATAGCATTGGTGATACGGCAAGATTTGAGGTTTCGGCACCCAAAATCTCATCTCCTAGCTCAACCCTGTCTACTGATAATGAGTTTTCAGAATTCCAAATATGGTAGGTCTATCAGTGAGTTTTGCTCAAAACTCACTGATATACCTAAACCACTCCTATAACATTTTATTATTATGTAATTATATATTATACCTTTTTTTTAAAAAAATTTTTATTATTTTTATATATTTAATGGAGGGCCTGATGTCATCAGACTTCAGGCCCTCCTTAGGCCTGAAGTCGGATGACTTCAGGCCTAAGGGAAAATTTTTCAGATAGAGGGCCTGAAGTCACTGATGACTTCAGGCCCTCACTAAAATTTTTTTATTTTAAAAATATTTTTTATATTTAATTATTATTTATTAAATTAATTATTTATAGGATCTGAAGTTATTTGACTTCAAACCCTCTTGGGATGACTTCAGGCCCTGCGTTTGAATCTAAAATTAAGTGTTTTGATAGGTTTTTTTATATATTAATATATTTTTTAAATAGAAAAAAAATTTGAGTTCACGTCGGGCCTGTATCAAAAAATTTCAGGCGCAACGTGGGCCTGAAATAAAAATATTTCAGGCCCAGCGTGGGCCTGAAAGCTACCACGGTCAGTTTTTTCAAAACATATGTCTACATTAATATATTTATTAAATATTATTTAATATATTAATTTCTATTAATCAAATATAAAATCATTTATTTATATTTTTAAATCCAACCGTTTGTTTCCAAAAACTTTTTATACATTAATATATTTATTAAATATTATTTAATATATTAATTTCTATTAATAAAAATAAAAATTATTTATTTATATTTTTAAATCACGTTAGATGAGAAATTTTTAAAGTGAAATATTTTTTTAATTTTTACCTTACGTTTTTTAATTTAGCGCCGATTCCATTAGATATTATTTTAAAATAAAAGTCAGTAATTAAGTCACGTTGCATGTGCTGACGTCACAGAATTTATTACTGAGAGAGAAAGAGAAAGGCAATAGATAACATGAGGGGTATAAGAGGAAGTTCACTATAATGAGTGCGCCCTTTGGTGACAATAAAACCATGGTGCGCCCGTTGGTAATTACCGATTGTTGCGTATGCCCTTTGGTAAATTGCCGTTTGATTATTGGTGCATTTTTACATCCCATAACTTCGGCAGATCGCTTAATCTCGTTCATCTTTGGCACAAGAGCACCCGATCAATAAATTATTATATACTCTTTCAAAGGTAATTGTTTCTAGGCAAATCTATTAGTTGTTTCTATACTCCTTACCTCCTTAATCATTGAAGGATCATTTAGGGGCCCTTTTTCAATTCAAACCACCATAAATGTTAAAAAGCATTAATATTTCGTCGGTGAATTGCAATATCTAAAAGTTGAAACGCTAACCAAAAGAATAATCGCTTCTATATCTCTCTTTAATTTTAAGGGTATGATGATCAGAGTTTTATTAGTATAATTTTTTAAAAAGATTCATTAGAATTTTTATTTAATAAATTACAAGGCTGCTTAGCCCTTTAGGAAAATGTATTAGGGGCTAGATTGAATCATGTTAGGTTTAGATTAGGTCATCATGTTGTCAAGTAAATCAAAAACTTTTACAAGTATCATTTTTTTATAATAAAAGTTCTTTTTTCAGCTTCGTCATTCACATATTAAAATTGACAAGAATACATTCAAATTGAAATGAAAATACAATTGATAAAAAAAATGTCCAATAAAATTTTAAGTGATAAAATTGGATCATGGTGTTAGGAAAAAAAAACTTTCTTGTTACAATTCCTGTAAGGTCATAAAATAAACTAACAATGCAAATAATAGAACACACATACTACACAGTAAGGTCACTCTAAAAATCCTCTATCTTAATTTTTTTTTCCTCTTTATTAAGATGTTGGAGATAAAGAAACCTCTTGCACGTTTGTCAATAAGAGTACAAGAGGCTTACAATAGAGAATAAGAAAGCATATGGATCCCGGGCCAATTTATGTGTAGCTTGGCCTGGCAGTCTGGCACCCCGTCAAGAGGGGATAGGTTCGTGGGTTCTATAGGCCCGTCGAACAAAGGGCCTAGGCTGACGGTTTGGCCCAGTCCACTCAAAGACAAAAAGGCAGGCCGGGGCCTCGATAAAGGACTAACACCGAGGCTAGGGGGACCGTAAGCCCCTAAGGGTCCTCGAATCCCAGAAGGCCTGAGTTGAGAAGTTCCGAATCGGGATAGTTTTGGGTCCGAAAAGTCCCGACTCACTGCTGAGTCTCAGCACTCCCGAGTCAGAGGAGTTTGAACTTTAAGAATCTTGCGGTTATAAGCGAGCCCCGCCCCCGCGCAGCTCTCAGCTGGCCCCCCAGCCGAAGCGTGGCGGCCCACGCTCCTGAGGTTCTCCCGAGATAGAGAAGTCCTTATTTAGAGTGTCGTTGAATCGTAGGATCCCCGAGCGAGGAGCAACCTGGGCTAGAAGGATACTCGGTCGCTGACCCTACCATCCCTGAGTCAGCCAAGTTCGGGCGTTCATCGCGAACCACGCACACCATGACTCAGGAAGCGCACCTTCACTCGGAAAGCCCTCTTTAACTCGGGAAGTTAGGTTGTCTATGCCCTCAGTCGGCATCATCACTCTAGGCCATCAGTCGGCCTCTTTATTCTATGCCCTCAGTCGACATCATCACTCTAGGCCTCCAGTCGGCACTAGCATTCTAGGTTTTGTCGTGACTCATCAGAACAACCACTCCCTGACACACGACTCGCAGAAGTTGTACGAGGTCGGCGGAGGGCAGGTACCATTCTGGCCCGAATCGCGAGCATCTCACTGACGCCATGATCTCCCTGTCATGCCCTAACCCCCCGTACCACGTGTTAAATATCGGATTTTTAAAGGGTTTAGTTGTAATTTTCTGGACTTAGTTGTAATTTTCTGAACTTGAAGGGCCTTTTTGCAAAAAAGGACAAAAACTTATATAAAACCCTAAAAGCCCTAAGTTCTTCCCGATGCCTGATGAAACCACCCAAAATCAGTTTTCCCCTGATTTCCTTCGGTTCTGCCCGACGCTGCAGCGAGCAAACGCCCGATGCTCCATCGCGCCGCCCCTTCCCCGGTGCAGAGTTCTCCTTCGCGAGGTGGTTGCCTTGACCGACGGTGAGTTTCCTTCTCCCTCGCGATTGGAGTCCTAGCCGAGTTGTTCTCTTCTCCCTCTCTAACTCCCCGCCGCAAACCCTAGGTAGTAGCTCTCTCTCTCCCTTGCGCAACAGCCCAAGGCTCGCCGGTCCTCTCCACCGAGCAATCGAGAACCACCAAAGACGAGCCAGTGATTACTCTTCTCCCTTGAAAACCCACTGCTGCCGCAAGACCTAAAATGCTAAAGTTTCCTCCCCATAAGTTCAAGAGTGGGTTGGGTGTTTCCCCTGCTCATTTTTCTTCTCCGTCAAGGTGCGCAATGGGCGGTTGAAGGTGAGTCGATTTATTTATAATTTATCTTGCTGTTGGTTTAGATCTTGTGACTGATGGTTTTGAGAGCTTGATTCTGAAATTTTAAAGAATCTGAGATAAATCTTAGTTTGTTCTGCTTCGGTTATATTGGAGTTAGCCGTGAGTTTTGAAAGGGGTTTAATTGTGGGTAATTAGGTAAGTTGATGAATTAATTATGGCTTAAATTTGCTTGGCTAATGTTGGTTTGATTAAAAGAGGGGTTAGCTTAATTAATGGATTAATGAATATGGTTTAAGTGGAGTAGATCCCAACATGATACGTTAGGGGATTTTGAGATTTAAAGTAATAACTTAATATTTGATGAATTAGGCTAAGCAGGGATCCGTTGTAAATTGTGAGTTATTTAAATAGAGGTTGTAATTAGATTTGTTCTAATTGTGTTTAGTATTTTGTTTAGATAATTTTATAATTAGCTAAACCTTATCATATATATAGGACCTTGATCTTGGATTCGTTTCGGTTGATCGTGGAAGGTCCTCGTTTACGAAATTCTTCAATAAAAGGCGAGTATTTCTCCTTTGTACTCGAGTGGTTTCGTTTACCTTAAAGCATGACTATCTTATGTCTAGTAGGTTGCTTGACCTTGTTCTTTGTCGTTTGTTATTTTAACATCGTCGTTGATACTTATTCTTCGTTGATCTTCGAGTATTCCCAAATTCGTATCCGTACAGTCCCTGTTGGTTTTCTGTTCTGTAAAGTACCGCTGGTACACGAGTACTTAGAAGTCCATTAAACACAGATAGGTTTATTTGGCATTAGAAATACCCTACCTAGTAGTGTGGGTGCATAATCGTTGGTTTTCGATTTTTGGTTGGTTGTATCGATGCATGTTTTACTCGTTGGATCTTGTTGCATCATTGTTTCTCTGGTTGTTCGTGCATCGTATAGCATGCACCATACTTGCACGTTGCATACTAACGACTGTTGGGCTTACATTTGGTTAAGTCATCGTTAGTCATATTGTTGCTCGATTCACTCAACCACTTGTTGTCGTGGTAGTTGTTAGAGTGCGAGCATCTGTCCTGTTATGCTAAACAGTGACACCCTCACCATTGTTTTAGTGGGATATTAGAGCCGTTAGTGGCTCACCCTCACCGTTGTTTTAGAGGAATATTAGAGTCGTTGGTGGCTCACCCTCACCGTTGTTTTTAGAGGGATATTAGAGTTGTTTGTGACTCCCCCTATATATCGAGGTTTTTGGAGTAGTTGGCTCCCCAGCATCCTGTCCACTCAACCACACCTTTGTGGTATTTGTTGTTGGAGTGCGTACAGTTGTCACAACCCTACCCACTCGGTCACACAGATAGGATGTGTTGGCGGCTTGACTGGCGTCAGGGGTAACACATGTCATTGCATCATATGCATATGTATTTCTTTTATGCATTTACTTGTGTTTGATGCACTTATATGAGTTATGATTGTTGCACTTGATTGACATGCATATATATGTTGGATTTATTATTGTCACGTTGTTTTTACCTGCTTAGTTGATATTCTATTTTATATCAGTTGTTATTCGGTTTTATATCTTGTTGTTTTATATATGTTATGCATGTTTAGGAAATCTTATATTCCTTATGGACTGTACCCTGTTGGTTCTCTACTTATTGTACCTTTATTATATCATGCTTATTGTCTACTCATATACCCGTAGAGTCCACCTGGACTCACCACCGCTACCTTCCATTTTTGTTTCAGGTAGCAGGTAGATATTTTGCTTGGAGCCAGGAGAGGATCCAATCGCTAGTCCCCAGAGTTGAGTTGTTTTTCGTATTTGGTTTAGTTGTTTGTTTTTAGTACTTGAAGTTGCATTTTATTCATTATCGGATTTTCTCGTTATCAGAGACTTTTATATTTTCTTTGGATTGTAGTTCTTTTATGTTTATGGTGGCTGAGCCACCCATTATCTTTTATTCTAATATGAACTGTGTGGTTGTATTTACTTCTATATATGTGATGCTAGCCGCATGTGGCTAAGCTATATGGGTGAGAGTGTATGTATATTTGCCCCATATTATCCGCCGTACAGGGGAGATGCTGCCCGATTTTCGAGGAAGCATGTGCCTCTGGGATCGTGACACCATGACCGCATGCGTTCATGTCTGGCCGAGCGGCGCCGCCCAACGACGCTCGCCTTTAAGTTGACAGCGCCCTTTTTCCTATTCCGATATGCGACACATTACTCTGCTACCTCTGGGTATCCTTACCTTGTCCTCGCTACGAGACAAAAGGTGGCAGGCGGGCAGAAGCTGTCAGCTCCCCCGGCTATATAAGCTTCACCACTCCACTTCCCCCAGGTACGCGCAAGAATAGTGTTTTACTACTGTTCTATTGCTTTCTTGCTCTTCCACCACCGGGAACTGACTTGACCGTCGAAGTGTCTTGCCGGGGACTTTTCCTGGCGGGTTCTAACAGTCTTTGTCTTGCAGATTAGGAGCTAGCACCGGAGCCAGCGTCAGTAGTTCATGATCTTCAAAAGACCATCTCACTCTTGGGACCTCCACCTCACTTCGCGACGGGATCACATATAATAGAATACGACAATAATAATACGACATACTGTTGTTTGTGTCCTCTGGACCTCTTGTAAAACTTCTTCCCCATGAAATGCTTCGTCGACATAATTTTACTAATTTGGCACCAATTAATAATCAACTAATGGAATTGAATTCCACGGCTTGTGACTAATTAATTCCTATGATGATTGCTTCATCTCAGGTTGATCATTCGAAACTCAACCAATATCAGTCCTTGACTGAATCACACAATTTGCGACTGATTCCCTTCTTCTTGTTTTCTTTTTTGAATAATACCCATATTAGTTGACTAGTCCGATCGAAACACGATATAGAAGATATATTTATTAATGTTCTACTTGATTAGTCTATTTCTTAATGTTCTACTTGATTTAGTAGTCTATTTCTTAATGTTCTTCTTGAGTAGTCTATTGCATTTGTTGCATTCCCTAATTAACATTGAAGTGAAAGGATCACACAAAATGACAAAATATATATAATTATATTTGGCACATACTATATATTATTGTATTGTATATAAAATACTCTAGCCTAACTCATAATTTCCGGAGGATTCTCAATCTAAAATTTGAACAATGTTGATGGAATTAAATCTCAAATTTATTTGATGATGAACTTCGATTCTTGATTCTTCTGATTTTTTTAAAATGGAATATGATCAATTGTTAGAAATGAAATACAATACAATCTGCCCAGTGTGCACATATTACAGTAAAATATTGATGTTTCATTGTAAATCATAGATATCAATTATGAGATTTATTCATATGAAAATAAAAATCAGGAGAGATATATCTATGATACATCAAAATTAATTACTCGTGTCACATTGATGTTATATATTCTTTATTTGCATGATAACACTACAATAATGAGCAATTTTAATGGACAAAATTGCCGCCAATATTGAAAAAAAAAAAAACTATAGCCATCAGTGGAGCTACTTTGGCCCACTTGAGAGAGCAGATTGTCCGTATTACGGATTAAATATATTCAATTCATCAGACAATCTTCTAATCCGTATTTTTGACCAAGTCAGCATTTTCCTAGTGATATCTAAAAAATATATTTTAATTGTATTCTTAAAGATTTATTCTCTATTGTAAATTAAAATTTATTAACTCTTAAATTCTATATCATGTTTGAAAGAAGGAAACTTTGGAATAATTCAATTCCATATTGGTAGCAATTCAGGAAGAATTGCTAAGAATTGAATTTATTCTTTCAACTTCAAAAAAATACATAACACATATGATTTTGAAAGAAATTGAATTTCTTCACTTAAACAAATTAAATACAAATCATCACAAAAATCAATGTTGGTCATCTCGAGGATAAATCGTAAAGTATATAATTGAATTGAATTCAATTCTGTTTTACAATTCATTCCAAACATAGGAATTGGAATTCAATTCGGTCGAATTCAATTCCGACCGGAATTGAATTTCATTCTTACTTAAAGGTTTCCAAACAGTGTAAAGATCTAATAATCCTTTATATATCAATAACATTATTATTTTCATACAATTTTTAATAAAACTAAATAGACTTATCTAGATACTAATTCGTTTTCAATAGTAAAAATCTATTTCACATCGACAATATAAATAAAAAATACTTACTTTATTCATTATTATTATAGAAGGTATGATTTATAGAAAATGGTACGTCTAGGATCATTTTTTTAGGAATTAAATTAAGATTACAAAAGTGTAGGTTTATGAGTAAGCTGTTTCCTTGTGGCTGCCCCTTTCATCTCGAGAATAAATTTTCTAATCCTCGAAACTAATGTCACATTATCCTGGTCCGTACGTCCCAACTTGTTAATGGTTGACCACTACATTAATTGTGGTCGGATCGTGCCTATTACTATCACTACAAGACGACAGTTGCTACTTCAGCTAACAATGGTTGTTCCTTCAAATAGCAATAATGGCACGGGTAGCAGGAGGGCTGAGAACGAGAGCGATAAGAATATATCTTTAATTAAGGACGAATGTATATTCTAGACATCGATCTCTAAAGGTATATAAGTTGTGTTTCAAATTTAACCAGACTACCTCCAAAATTAATTGGATGAAGTTTGGACATCTAAATTATCAATAAAAAAAACAAAGAGAGATACACGCTAGAATCCAAAGGATCGTTGCAAGCAACAATGAAATTGGCAACAAGTGACTACAATGTCGTCAACAGCAACATGTAGGGATGGAGGCAAAGTGGGGGTGTTGGTGAGAGACAAATGATGGGCAACGATATACTATTGTCCCCCTTCAACATTAATGCATATCTTTTGTCCCTCTCGTATGATATTCTTGACGCCACCGCTTACAGTATGGCTGACTGATGAAGGACGGTGGCAAAAAGGTTCGCAGTCCCCGTCAGCCGGCCCGGATCAATACGGAGGAGGAGGTATGACTGATGAAGGATAGTGGTTGTATTGGAAGAGGTCGTAAGACGACTCGATGTATTGGGAGGAGGGTTTATGTGAGGAGGGAGGGACAATACGAGTATTATTATTTTTTTAAATTGTCATAATAACAAAAAAAAAATTTAAAAAAAAAAAAAAATCTTGATAAGAGAAACATAGTTTGTCAAAATAAAAAAAAAAAAAGAGATATCAAATGGTCGTCACTCACGACCCTGATGAATATTCAAGAAAAAATCACGTTATCACTGGTGTAGTGAGGCACCTGGGGTCGAGGGAATTAATGCCAGCAGACTAGGATTTTATTTCCGTGTGTAAATGGCGACTCTCGAACTTATGACCTCATTCAAATCGGCAGCGCTCACCATCCGATCCAACCCGTGGGGGCACAAGATGAGACTCTATGGCATTGCTCGAGGCTGCCAAGTTCAGCTTGTTTCCTTCAGTGGTTGCTAGCTGTTTACAGGCTGCCGGATTGTCTTCGCTGTGGAAGCTGCGCTGCCCTCTCCACCGTGCTTTCTGAGTGATGATGATCATCATCGACTCATCGTTGTCGTCTTCTTCTGCCCATGAAACTTCGGTGAGCTGGGCTGACATACTGCAACATAGTTTGCAAAATTATGATCCGGATCTTAGAATCATACAATCCGAAAGTACCAAAATGCTCTTGGATAGTTTGGGATCGTTTTCTACGGTTGGATCGGAGCAAGATCAATGGGATCGCATAGGATATCGATAGAATCTATATGATCCTACGTTACAATAATTTGCAGGACAAAAAAAACATAGATAGAAATATGTTTTTATCGTTATCAATTTATTGGAAAATTATATAAAGAATATAAATGTTTAATTCTGGAAACTAAACTAAATCTAGAAATTAAGGGAGCATTTAATTTGCTCCATTTTCTATTTTTATTTTTAGACAACAAATATTAAATACTGAAGGAATTTTCGACAGAAATATAATTTCGTCGGAAATTTTTGACGGAATATCAATTTCATAGGAAATTTACGACGAAATTATATTTTGTTGGAAATTTTTGATTTTGCCACATGGCTATAAGGATATTTCCGACGGAATTAGATATCCGTCGAAAATTTTCAATGGAAATCTAATTCCATCAGAAAATAGCAAATAAAATAGTAAATCAGTATGTCGTCGATGAAAACAATAACGAACTGATCCAAATACTCCATAAAAACCCGATTCATCAAATCCATAAATACTGCAGGAGCATTGAAGCCCAAATGACATTACCAAAAACTCGTAATGTCCGTACCGGGTGCAGAAAGCTATCTTCTGGATATCTGAATCTCTGACCCTCAACTGATGATATCCGAACCGTAAATCAATTTTAGAATACACTGAAGTATCCTTCAACTAATCAAACAAATCTTCAATACGAGGTAGGGGATACTTATTCTTGATAGTCACAGCATTCAACTGTCTGTAGTCGATGTATAACCTCATAGAATCATCCTTCTTCTTGACGAATAAAATTGGTGAACCCCATGGAGATACACTAGAACGAATAAATCCCCTGTCAAGCAACTCTTGAAACTGGACCTTTAGCTCGTCCAACTCCTTAGGCGCCATACGATACGGAGCCTTTGATGCCGGCGCAGTCCCCGGAATCAACTCGATCACAAATTCAACTTGCCTTCTGGGAGGCAAACCAGGTAGCTCCTCTGGAAATACGTTTGAAAATTCTTGGACCACTGGAACATCCGAGAGCTGAGGGCTACAGCTACCATCAGTGCTAATCAATGATAATAGAAAACCCCGACATCCGTGCGATATAAGCTTCTGGGCTTGAAGTGCAGAGATAATAGAAATTCCATCATCTCTGGTGCCAATGAATTCCCACGAGGGTTGGTTCGGAGGCCGAAACGTGACCACCCTCGCTTGGCAATAAACTGTGGCATGATAAGCCGCCAATGAATCCATGCCCAGAATAATATCAAACTCTACCATCTCGAGAACTGACAGATCCACGGTGAGGGTATAATTGCCGATGTTCAACGGACACGCCTTGACTTCCTGCGTGATATCCAATACATCACCGGATGGTAGAGACACTCATAAACGTTGTGATCTAAGGGTAGGCAATCTACTAATTCTTCCCATAAACAGTCGTGATATAAAAGAACTAGAACTACCGGTATCAACAAGTAATTCAGCAGAAATGCATAAACTGAAATCATACCACGAAAGACCGATCCATCGGCCCGCTGTGCCTCCTCTCTGGTGACTGCATAAAATCGGTCTGTCTCTGTAGCTAAAGGTGGCAACGCTAAAATCGGCTGCGGCTGAGAAGATGAAGGTCCAGCAGTCTGTTGGGGCTGATATCCCGAAGGCCCAACCGGCTGCTGAGACTGATAACCCGAAGCTCCAGCCGACTGCTGATGCTGATAAACTGCAAGCTGGTATGCTAGACGTGGCTGCTGATAGTATGATCCTGTCCCAGAATATTGAGACCCCACTGGTGAGGAGTACTCATGCCCATGTATACCATACATCTGAACTAGTGGTGGAACTGCCTGCTGACGTCTTGTCTGCTGCGGTCGGAATGACGTATGAGTCTGACGGCCGCCTCGATATGGCCTCTGCGGTCCTGATCAGCCACCCCGAGAAGTAAATGCTGCAGACTTATGCTGAGCCTTCAAAGGACAGCCTCGACTCTCATGACCCGGAAGTTTACAATAATAACAGATAGGGTGCTCTAGGGGACAATCTGATTTGACGTGGTCCTTAGAACCACACTGAAAACAATAAGTCGCACCAGTAGTAAACCTCCGAGTCTGGTGAGAACCCTGCGACGATCCTGCTAAAAACCGTCCAAACTTCTGGGGTCGAGATTGAGGCACAAAAGTCTCCTGCGTAGCCTGACTCCTGCTACTGCGTTTCTGTCCAACTGTCTGCTGTCTCTGTGTCGCTGCTGAACCCTGAGTTGTCTGCTTCCCTTTGTTCTTATCACCATGCAACTGATGCTGGACAATCTTTGTATGTAAACCCCGATCCAAAGCCTCTCGATATGAAGTAGGAATCCATCCAGACATACGCACTTGGATATATCCAGCTAAGCCCAACATAAACTGTGTCGTCCGCTCCTCCTCCGTAGCAACCAACTGAGGACAAAACTTTGCCAGGCAATTAAATTCCGCCTCATACTCCATAACTGAGCGGTTCCCTGATGAAGAGCAAGAAACTCCTGCCGTCGTGCTGTATGAAATGTGGCAGGATAATACTTGCCCTCAAAAGCCTCGGGAAAGAAACCCAAGAAATCGGTCGTCCACCAATAAGAGTCTTCTGCATATTCCACCAAGTGACGGCCTGATTTCGAAGATGATACGTAGCAAACTCCACCTTCTCTACGTCTGTGAGGGTCATATAGCTGAAGGTGTCCTCCAATGTCTCCAACCAGGCACGAGCAGCATAGGGATCTGGTTCCCCATGGAACAGTGTGAAGCGATCCTTCACAGATGCTGCCAGCAACGGAATCCGGGCTTTGTCCAGAAGCCAACTCGCTTGGGCAGGGGGTACCCCTAATGGCACTCCAGGAATTGCCATTGGTGGTACTGATGGACTTGCCTCTGAAGGTACCACTGGAATTGCTGTCGGATATACATGAGAAGATACTCTCCGTGATGGAGATCTCAGCTCACCCGAAGGGTCCTGGTGGGCTGACCCTCGACCAGTAGGCTCCACTCTGGAGGGCCTCTCAACCTCCTGATTCGTGTCTCCCTCGGCCTCCTCTGGCCTCCCCCGTGATCGTCGCCCACGACCGCGAGCACGGGGTGGAGATAACTCAATACGACGAGGCATATCTATTAACAAAACCAACATACATTATTTAGATATAAATTTAACCAAATTTAAAACCAACTTACTTCTTGTTTGCCGGGAGAGATCTCGTCGCTGCCAAGTCTCATCACAACCATAACCAGAAAATGACTCCGGAAAATAAATCCGTAAAATACAGATAGACCTCGTAAAACAAAACAACTTCGTCATCCCTCAAGAAAAAGACTCCGCAAAAATAAACAAATCTGTAACATACACATTGACCTCGTAAAACAACTCAATAAACCCACAAACACCAAAACATCGCAAAACCTCGCTCTGATACCAAAAATTATCACGCCCCCAGAGGCACAAGGTTACTCGAAAACCGAGCAGCATCTCCCCTGTACGGCGGACAAGTTGGGGCAAATATACATATATCTCACCAATACATATAACTCAGCCACACAAGGCTGGCATCAACATAGTAAATAATCACAACCACACAGTTTTATATCAACAGAAAAGATAACGGGTGGCTCAGCCACCTTAAACATAAAAGAACTACAATCCAAAGATAACACAAAAGTCTCTGATAACGACAAAACCCGATAATGAATAAAATGCTACTTCAAGTATTGAAAACAAACAACTAAACCAATACGGAAAAATAACTCAACTCAACACTGGGACTGACAATTGGTTCCTCTCCTGGCTCCAAGAAATACGTCTACCTGCTATCTGAAACAAAAAGAGAAAGCAGGGGTGGTGAGTCTGGGCGGACTCTGCGGGTATATGAGTAGACAATAAGCGTGGCATAATAAAGGATAACTAAGTAGAGAGTCAATAGAGTACAGTCCATAAGAAATATAAGAATACCTAATTATGCATAACATATGTAAAACGACATAGTATAAAATCCGAATAACAGCTAAGCATGTATAAAACAACACAACAATAATAAAACCAAGATATACATGCATGTCAATCAAGTGCAACAACCATAGCTCATATAAATGCAGCAATCACAGGAAAAATGCATAAACGAAATATGTATGCGCATGATGCAATGACATGTGTCACCCCTGACGCCAGTCAAGCCGCCAACACATCCCATCTGTGTGACCGAATGGGTAGGGTTGTGACAACTGTACGCACTCCAACAATAAATACCACAGAAGGTGTGGTTGAGTGGACAGGATGCTGGGGAGTCAACACTCCAGACTCCGATACATAGGGGGAGCTATCAACTGCTACAATATCCCTCGAAAAATAACGGTCAGGGTGTCACTGCTTGCCTACAACTGCAACATGTGTGGCATAACAGGACAGTTGCTCGCACTCTAACAACTACCACGACAACAAGTGGTTGAGTGAATCGAGCAATAAGATGACTAACGACGGCTTAACCATATGGAAGCCTAACATTCGTTAGTATGCAACGTGCAGATATGGTGCATGCTACAAGATACATAAACAACCGAAGAAACAAAGATGCAACCAAAATCCAACAAGTAAACGATGCATCAATACATCCAACCGGAAATCGAAAATCAACGATTATGCACCTGCACTACTAGGTAGGGTATTTCTAATGTCAAATAAACCTATCTGTGTTTAATGGACTTCTAAGTACTCGCGTACAAGCGGCACTTTACAGAACAGAAAACCAACAGAGAACTGTACAAATACAAATTTGGAATACTCGAAGATCAACGAAGAATAAGTATCAACGGCGATGTTAAAATATCAAACAACAAAGAATAAGGTCAAGCAACCTATAAGACATAAAATGTCATGCTTTAAGGTAAAAGAAACTACTCGAGTACAAAGGAGAAGTACCCGCCTTTTAATTGTAGAAGTTCGTAAATGAAGAGGACCTTGCACGATCCACTAAACGAATCCAAAGTCAAGGTCCTGTATACATGATAAGGTTTAGGTAATTATAAAATTAACAAATTAGCTAATCAAAATACTAAACACCATTAGAACAAATCCTAATTACAACCTCTATTTAATTACATCTATTTAAATAATTAGTTCAACAAATATGGTAATTCTCATAATTTTAACTTTACTGTTCTTAAGCAGTTTAGAAATAACGTGATCCAATCATTCTCAAATTGTTGCAATAGGAAATTAAATAAGCATTTTATTAGCAACCTCAGGACACAATGTCAACACATCACAGATGAACTTATCCCTCTCCAATAAGTGATGCATTTAATCCGACACTACTTTGTGTAAAACTGGATTGGCAAAGCACTCATGTTATGCACCTATGCAACACTGGCATAATATATCATTGATGCTAACTCAATCTATCAATGTAACACTGCATTAGTATCATTGGCTATAATAATGTAACAATGCCATATGGTGCTAGCACATCAGGCACACAACTGCTTTAAGGGTATGTAAGACTGTGCTAGCTACTAGCATGTCAGCATCCATCTCATGAAATAGATCATAGCACAGAATTAGCGGATTTCCTAGCACACTAACACTACGGAGAGGTATATTCTGCCCACTCAAACATGATACAATTGTTGATCAACATCATCCAACCATACAACTGCAAAAACCCAAACAACCACCAAAAACCTAATTGATTCAAGGAAACCTAATACACAACCAAGCCTTACCTGAATCGGCAAGAAGAAGAAATCGTCGATAACAAGGGCAGTGATCGGGAAACCCTGATGGATGGCCGACGCAAGCAACAGGACGGCGAGGAACAGAGGTAGGCTGGTAGTGGCGCCTTTGCTCATGGCCGGAGAGGATCTAGCAGCGTCGACGCGCGAGGAAGAGGCGCTCGCGTGAGCACGGTGGCACAACTAGGGCAAATGGTCGTGCGACGTCGCCTTTGTGAGCACAAATGAGGAGGAAGGAGAAGGGCACAGCGACGACGGGGAGATGCGATGGCGTCGGTGGTCGGCTAGGGCTCAGCGGCGCCAGGTGAAACCGAAGGAAAGGGGGCGGCGTCGGGCAAAGGAGATGGGCGTGAGGAAAGAAGTCGACGCAGAGAGGGAAGGTTGGCGTCGGCTTGCTCGGGAACGGCTAGGGTTGCAGCGGCTTCGAGCGAAAATTAACCGAAGGAAAATGGAAGAAACTGAATCAAGATGAGGGGATTTAGGGCTTAAATATTATTTTGGCATTTTGCAAATAAACCCTACAAGTTTGGAATATTTCAACTAGGCCCCTAATTTAAAAAAAAATACCTTTTCAACCCTTTCAAAATCCGATTTTAACAAATAGGTTGCTTGACCTTATTCCTTGTTGTTTGTTATTTTAACATCGTCGTTGATACTTATTCTTCGTTGATCTTCGAGTATTCAAAATTCGTATCCGTACAGTCCCCTGTTGGTTTTCTGTTCTGTATAGTGTCGCTTGTACGCGAGTACTTAGAAGTCCATTAACACAATTATGTTTATTTGGCATTAGAAATATCCTACCTAGTAGTGTAGGTGCATAATCGTTGATTTTTTATTTCTGGTTGGTTGTATGATACATCGTTTACTTGTTGGATTTTGTTGCATCGTTGTTTCTTCGGTTGTTCGTGCATCTTGTAGCATGCACCATATCTGCACGTTGCATACTAACGACTGTTGGGCTTCCATATGGTTAAGTCGTCGTTAGTCATTTAGTTGCTCGGTTCACTCAACCACTTGTTGTCGTGGTAGTTGCTAGAGTGCGAGCAACTGTCCTGTTATACCACACATGTTACAGTTGTAGGCAAACAGTGACACCCTCACCGTTATTTTCGAGGGATACTAGAGCTATTGGTGGCTCCCCCTATATATCGGGGTTTGGAGTGTTTGCTCCCCAGCATCCTGTCCACTCAACCACACCTTTCTGTGGTATTTGTTGGAGTGCGTACAGTTGTCACAACCCTACCCACTCAGTCACACAGATGAGATATGTTGGCGGCTTGACTGGCATCAGGGGTGACACATGTCATTGCATCATATGCATACGTATTTCATTTATGCATTTTCTTGTGTTTGATGCATTTATATGAGCTATGATTGATGCACTTAGTTGACATGTATGTATATGTTGGATTTATTGTTGTCGCGTTGTTTTATAACTGCTTAGTTGTTATTCGATTTTATAACATGTTGTTCTATATATGTTATGCATGTTTAGGAATTCCTATATTCTTATGGACTATACCGTGTTGGTTCTCTACTTGTTATACCTTTGATTATGTCATGCTTATTGTCTACTCATATACCAACTGAGTCCGCCCGGACTCACCACCCCTACTTTCTCTTTTTGTTTCAGATAGCTGGTAGTTACGTTTCTTGGAGCCAGGAGAGGATCCAGTTGCCAGTCCCCAGAGTTGAGTTATTTTTCCGTATTTGGTTTAGTTGTTTTATTTTCAGTACAGGGTAAAGTTGCATTTATTTGTTATCGGGCTTTGTCATTATCAGAGACATTTGAGTTCTCTTTGGATTGTAGTTTCTTTTATGTTTAAGGTGGCTGAGCCACCCGTTATCTTTTATGTTGATATAAAACTGCGTGGTGATGTTTTTATTCCTGTTATGATGGCTGAGCCATCTTTTGAGTTTGGAGTGTATGTATATTTGCCCCAACTTGTCCGCCGTACAGGGGAGATGATGCCCGATTTTCGAGTAGCATGTGCCTCTGGGGTCGTGACAACTGGCCCTTGCGGGCCGTTGTCGGGCGCTGTAGCCGCTGCTTATATAAATTTGTTTTATTTATTTTTAAAATATTTTAATTATTTTTATGTATAATTTATTTATTGGTAAGTTATTACTTTTGTTGTTCTTCTCCGACTCGACATCTCATCTTCGGGTATAATTCGTTTTTATATTTTTGTTAGGTTGGAATTTTGTTAAGTTAGTATTTACTGTTATTTTAGTATTTATTATATGAGGTACCTTTTATTTATAATATGATTTGATTATTTTATTAATTTATCATGTTATTTTGGACTTATTATAAGATCTAGTATTTAGAACTAATTATTTAGGTTTATCTTATTCACCATCCTTCAAGATGTTTGCTTTAATTAGCATAATTTTAATAATAAACTTATGAATATTTAAATACTTGATTTAATTTGGTTAATTTAATTAAATGTTCTAATTAGAATGAAAAAATAAGCATACATTAAAATAATGTTAATGTGAATTAATTGAACTGATGATATTCTCACTAGATTTAATAATTTATAATATTTAATTGAAAAATTGAACTAAGGCGTCTTAGTTGTGAACTAAAACGCCCCGGGTTAAAACTAGGTGCCTTAGATGTAGAATTACCGTCAGTGAACGTATGCGCAGTGGATAAACTTTTATCCATTAAGAGTGCTCTAGTCTCAACTAAAGCGCCTTAAATTTTACGTTAACATACGATCACTTTGACCGTTGGGCTATAAATAACCCTCCCGAGCTAGGATTAAAACACAATATTTTGTATTGAATTTTCTAGTCTTTCTCTGAGTTTTCCAAAGATTGTAAGAGGCTTCTCCGCATTCAATGAAAGAGCATTTTAATACACCTTTCCAATGCCTTAAATCAGCAACATCCCCAGTTGCAACCAAGTAAACTCTACTAGCCTCTCTTTATTTTGTTGTTGTTATTTTATTGTTTAATTGAATTGTCTATCCTTGCTAAGCAAAAGCAAGAGATCTTGTTAACATTAATTGTAGGGCTATTCACCCCTTCTAACGTGCCTTACCGAGATCTTCAATTGGTATCAGAGCTTAACCGCTTCAGGAGGACTAACCGCCGCCTAAAACAACAAGACGATGGTTGGAACTAACATCTACCCACTAAAGTTTGAGAGAGAGTTTACCTTTTAGAAACGTCGTATAGAGATATTTTTCAAAATCGACTGCAATATTTTATTAACAATTAAATATGATTTTGAAACACCCAATGACAAGAACTAAGAAGAACTCAAAGAAGACCACTGGACTGAAAAACAACGTGATGAGTTCATGGCAAACGGGAAAGTCAAGTTCCACCTTTTGAGCGTACAACCAACTGAGAAACTTGAAAGGATCATCTTTACATATCCGCTAAAGACCTTTGGCATAAGGTGTTGAAACTCCATAAAGAATCAAAAGAAGTAGAATTTGACTCCTTGATGAATATCGACTCATGTTTAGACGAGTCCAAATGCAAAGAGAACGTCAAACTAGCACTAATAGCCGAATACCTATAAAAAGGCGATGAATGTTCATCCGAAATGAGCATCGATGAAGAGGGAGATACTTTAAAAGGAAGTAACGATGAAGGGGGAGCGTCTACTGACGAAATGGTAAGTAAGGTATATAAACTTCCTCTAGATCAACTATATGACTGCATTAACATGTTAAATAAATTATTATGTAAAAATAAGACTAATTTTTTAAAATCAAAGAACAAGTATGCATGTTTATCTGAACAACTTGAAAATTTAAAAGAAGAATTTGATCAACTTAAAATTGAGAATACAAGATTAAAAAATCAAATAGAAATATTAGATATATTATAGGACTTAATTGGTATATAAAAAATCATAGAGGTGAAATTATAAGAGTACTCAAAAATTATATTCCATCTAAATTTTTGATAAATCTAGTAGGTAAAAATCATTATTGGGTTCTTAAATCTATTTTAAATTGTTGGATTATTTTTTTTTGTATGCTTAGTATTTTACATTGAATAAATTGTTTTAAAAATCCTAATTACTAGAAAAATATATTTGATGATTTATTTTTTGATTTATTTAAATTTTATAATTTTCATTTTTGTGACAGATACAGCTCATATCTATCTACAAAAAAATTTTATATTTTTTTTTACTATTAGATAATTTTGTGATTTTTTAATCAAAAATCAAAATTTTAATTTAAAAATGCTTTAAAGATTTTTTTGAAAATCAGATTTTTCTGAAATTGGTCATTATATTTTGACCATTGAAAATAAATTTCAAAAAACTTTGAATTTTAAATCTATTTTTGAAAATTATTTTTAAAAATTTTCAAGTCTATAATAAAAATTATTTTTTGATACTTAGAAAATTTATCTTTTTGTGACAATTTTTACAAAGTTAGATTGACTATTTTACAATTTAACAAAAATTTATAACTGATAGATAATTTTTTATAAATATATTTTCAAAAATAATTATTAAATATTAAATTTTCTCGATGATAATTTTTTATGACATAAAATTTTCAATAAATCACATTAGATTTCACACTCTTAGATAAATCAACAACTGATTTTGATAAAGAAAACTATTTTTAAAAATTACTTTTCAAAAATTAATAATTTTTTATTAAGTATACTTATTATTTTAAAAAAAATTATCAGAACAATCACTCTTAATATTTTTTAAAAAATTAAGGAATTTTTACAAATGCCCCATTAATTTTTTTTTTTTGATTATTTCAAAATCCTTGCAAGTAATCCAGACCTTGTAGACCCTTATAGTTTCATAAGGCTGACTAATCCTAAAGGTGAAAGGCCTACACGGCCTTCCTCTGGTGCACCCACTAGGTAAATTCAAAAGTGCAAATGGTAGTATCACTCACAGCTGACTTTGTCTAGAAATTAAATTCTAACACGGCGTGCATATTCCTTGCATGTCTGAGAATCGAACTCTTGTTACTATTAGATCGATCAATTAGAAGATATATTTATTGATTATAAACTTCAATAATTTCAATTAGATTAAGAGTGTGTAATAAAAAGTAACAATATGTAACATGCACTAAAATAGTAGACAATAAATATAGATGTAGGAATCTGATATGAAAAGTACAAAGTTAGGGATAGTTATCCGGTTGAAGCGCCGGTATGCCGACTGTCCTTAGAGAATTGATTGCCGCCCTACGGTGCAAAGGCTCCCGGCAAAACTCCCCCAAATCTGACAACCACGCGGCGTTCATAGGTACACTCCAAGATGAACGCTGCCTCCGGACTCAACCTCAGATCACACAAGACGAAGCCTCAAGACCGAAAACCGAAGAAACGCTCGAGAACAGAAAATGCTTGAAGAAAAGAAGAGAAGAGAAGCAGCGAATGAGTTCTGCATTCTTCCTCCCTTCTTTTATAGATCCGAAGAGACACTGAGTGCCTCTTCGAGATGAAAAGCCGCGGCCACGCCGCGAGGCGTCGCGCCGTGCGCGAGGAATTGATTCCTCAGAAAAAGAAATAAAAAAAATAAAGGAATGAAAATAAACCAAACCAAATTGGTTTAGGAGACCAGATCGAAATATGCAAAATCGAACCGGGTCGCTCACAAGCGTGAAGCCCACGGGCTGGGGATTTGCACCCCCCCCTGCGCGCGATAATCGCGTGCGTCGTGCCCGGTTTATGGATTTCCGGCCCAGACCCCCTGAAACCACCTGGTTTGGGCTCAACTAGCACATGCGTGTAGGTCCCCCTAAGCCATCTAAGCATAGTTGGAATGACTTCATATATAAGGTCTTCCAACTCTCTTGGCTTAGCAATGTGGGACTAAACACATACACACTTTCTTCAATATATTTGAAATTCCAAACAAAATTCAACAATCCCCCACAAATTTCAAATTATAATAAATAAATAATAAAACAGGTCCTGAGGCTTTGTCATAATGAGCTTTCAGTGAAAATACCTTCCGGTTTGAATTTTCACCTAAGTAAACCAATCTTATTCACACAAGTTTGAAGTGAACTAAGTCTTGAACTTAACCCTTTAATATGTGAAAATCAATTGGCAACAACTCATCACAAGCATCTATTCAAGGAAGAGACTTTGAGATTTATATCTCAATCAATTTATGCTAATGGTTCACCATTATAGCTTGTTTATACCACATTGAACCTACTTCTTGGGATCTCCAATCAAATAGGTTGGGTTGCCGCTATTGATGAAACCAAAATAGGCCTCAGTCTCATTCCCTTACTGGATCTCTTGATTTTCTCAGAATCAAGTCCTTTTGTGAGTAGATCAGCAATATTGTCTTTTGAACTTACAAAGTCCAATGACACTACTCCTAGAGACACTAGCTCACGAACAGACTTCAATCTTATTCGTACATGTCTCTTCTGTTTATGGTTATACTTGGAGCTTCTAATCTGAGCTATTGTTGTTTGATTATCACAGTTCACTGAGATAGGAGATATTGGCTTCATAATCAAGGGAATCTCAGTAAGAAGACCCTTAAGCCAATCAGCTTCAGTTACTGTGGTATCCAAAGCACACAATTCTGCCTCAGATGTAGAACGGGATATGATCGTCTGTTTAACAGACCTCCAAGCAACCGCACCGCCTCCAAGTGTAAAAACATAGCCAGTAACGCCTTTACACTCAGCAGTGTTAGCAATCCAGCTGACATCACTATATCCCTCCAGGACTGCAGGGAACCTCCCATAGCACAAGCCCAAGGATATAGTACCATTTAGGTATCTGAGTACTCTGTCTAATGCATCCCAATGTGTTCTGTCCGGACAGCTGGTAAACCTGCTCAATTTAGTTATAGCAAACGAAATATCAGGTCTAGAACAATTTGCCAAATACATTAGACTACCAATTATTTGAGAATATCTTAATTGAGACACAGTCACGCCACTCTTATTCTTGTGGAGAGTCTTTGAAGAATCATAGGGTGTGACTACTGATTTTATGTGGCTATAGCCATATTTCTCTAACTCTTTCTCAACATAGTGTGCCTGAGAAATTACTATTCCATCAGTTGAGCGAGTTAACTTCAGCCCTAAAATCACATCAGCACAACCCATATACTTCATATCAAACTTACCACTTAAGAGAGCTTTGGTCTCGTTAATAATTGAAAGGTTAGATCCAAAAAGTAAAATATCATCTACATATAAACATAGAATGATACATTTATCACCTTTCATTTTAGTATAAATGCATTTATCAGAGTCATTAATTTCAAAGCCAAATGATAGCATAACTCTATCAAATTTTTCGTGCCATTGCTTTGGGGCTTGCTTCAAACCATAAAGAGATTTTACTAACTTACAGACTTTATTCTCACTTCCAGAAACTACATATCCCTCTGGTTGATCCATATATATCTCTTCTTCAAGATCTCCATTAAGAAATGTCGTTTTGACATCCATTTGATGGACCTCAAGATGATATATGGATGTCAGTGCTATCAATACTCGGATTTTAGTAATTCTAGTAACAGGGGAATAAGTGTCAAAATAGTCAATCCCTTCCTTCTGTTTGAATCCCTTAGCAACAAGGCGGGCTTTGAACTTATCTACTGACCCATCAGGTTTTAACTTCCTCTTAAATACCCATTTACATCCAATGGTGGTGCAACCAGGAGGCAAATCTACTAACTCCCAAGTGGCATTAGAGATAATAGAGTCCATTTCATTTTTAATGGCTTCTTTCCCGTGTTTAGCTTCAGGAGAAGCTATAGCATCTCTATATGTCACAGGGTCACCTTCTATATTATAGGTGATATAGTCTTGGCCTAAATCCTTAGACACACGTTGCCTCTTACTCCTTCTCAATTTTGTACACTCACTAGATTCATCTAATCTAGAGTGACTTGAGAAAGGTACACCCACTAAGGATAATGGGACTTCTATGGAGGCAGAGTCATCTCTAGTAGGAGTACTAGAAATAGACTGACGTGTTCTAGTCTTCATAGGAAATATATCCTCAAAGAATGTAGCATCACGAAGTTCTACAATAGTATTTGCATCTATTCCAGAAATTTCTGATTTAATAATCAGAAACCTATATGCAGAACTATTCTGAGTAGGGGTGTCAATTCGGGTGGGTCGGGTCGGGTCGGGTTCGGGTCGGGTTGGAAATTTTTTTTTTTAACTCCCAACCCGAACCCGACCTGAACCCGATTTCAACCCGAAACCCCCAAACCCGAACCCGACCAACCCGACCAACCCGACACGACCCGAATAACCCGAAAAAACTGATTCAAAACGTCTTTTTTCGCCATTTTCCCTATAATTCTTCACTTTTATCTCAATATTTCATCATGATCGTACTATATTGATATTAATATACATAAAAATATCTTAATTTTCAAAATAAAATTTGATTTAACCCCAAAAAATCCACAAAATATTAAATTTCGGGTCAACCCGAACCCGACCCGAACCCAACCCGAAATTTTTACAACCCGAACCCCCCAACCCGAACCCGACCCGAACCCGAAAATTTTCAACCCGAACCCGATTTTTTCGGGTCGATTCGGGTTGGGTCGTCGGGTCGTGTTGATTTTTGACACCCTATTTCTGAGCATAACCCAAGAAGACACCATCTACAGTCTTTGGACCAAGTTTTTTCCTTTTGTATTCAGGTACTAGTACTTTTGCAAGGCACCCCCACACTTTAAGGTATTTTAAACTTGTCCTTCGACCTTTCCAAAGTTCATATGGGCTTTTATCCCTTGACTTCATTGGTACTCTGTTTAACACATGACAAGCAGTGTATAGAGTCTCCCCCCACAAGAAGTTGGGTAACCCAGAACTTCCTAACATGGAATTAATCATATCTTCAAGGGTTCGATTTTTGCGTTCTGCTACACCATTAGATTGAGGACTATATGGAGCAGTGACCTCATGAATTATACCTGAATTTTGACAGAATTTTTGAAACAGGTTTGAGGTGAACTCTCCACCCCTATCAGACCTTATCCTCTTAATGGTTTGGTTTGTTTGATTTTCAGCTTCAGATTTGAAGATCATAAATTTATCTAAAGCTTCATCTTTAGTTTTCAGCAAATAAACATAGCAATAACGAGAGTAATCATCAATGATGGTAATGAAATACCTTTTATGGTCTCTCGTTATTAAACCGTTAAACTCACAATAGTCAGTATGAATTAATTCTAAACTATTAGAATTTCTATCAACTGATTTGAAGGGTTTACGAGGATGTTTATATTGCACACAAACTTCATATTTTTTCTTATCATTTATGGCATGCTTAGGAATCATATCAAGATTCGTCATCCTTTTTATAGTTTAAAAATTAACATGTTCTAATCTATCATGTCACACATCATAAGACTCAATGTTATAAGAACAACCAATATCACTAATTTTATTAATAATCATATTTTCAACATTGAGTTTAAATAAACCTTCATAAAGGTAACCCTTTCCAATAAAAGTTCCTAAATGTAACAATATAACTTTATTACATTTGAAGTTTAGCTCATAACCAGCACGAACTAATTTTGACCCGCTAATCAAATTCCGTCGGACCGCTGGAACATGATGCACCTCATGCAGTGACAGGACCTTCCCTGAGGTAAATCTAAAATCAACTCGTACAATCCCTAACACTCTGGCTGCAGAATGATTCCCCATGGTTACGGAAGTACCTTCAATTACCTGATAAGTAAGGAAGGCAGAGCGATCAGCACAACAGTGCACATTAGCACCTGTATCAACTAACCACTCATTGGGTTGATAAATCAAATTTAGTTCAGGGTTAATGGAAACGAACTCATTGCTGGTGCTAGTCACAACATTGACCTGCGCCTTGGTGTTGGGCACATTGCCTTGGTTCTTCTTCTTGTCCTTCCGTTCAGGACAGAATTTAGCAAAATGTCCAGCACAGCCTAGTCTCATGCTTCTTCTGAACCTTTGGTTTGGGTTTCATTTTGTTTTTCATTTTTTGGTTTTTGAATTTGTTCTTGTCAGAAGAGACCACCACATTTGCCTTTGGAGCAAATTCCATAGGTATCCCCTTATCATCATCCTAATGTTGCTTCCGATGTTCTTCCTCGATATTTAAGGTAATCATTAAATCTTCAAGAGAGATTTTACCTCTCCTGTGTTTAAGTGTCATGTCAAAATCATCCCAACTCGGAGGTAACTTTTCGATGATAGACAAGACTTGAAGTTTCTCGGGTATCGGCATATCTCCCTCAGCAAGACCATGAATCAAAATTTGAAATTCATGGGTCTGCTCAATGACAGATTTACCTCTCAACCATTTTGAAGTTTAAGAACATCCCCACGGTGTACTTCTCTAAACCAGAGTCCTCAGAGTTATATTTTTTATCCAAAGATTTCCATAACTCTTTGGCCGAGGTTGTAGAGCAGTACACATCAAATAGTCCGTCTGAAAGGGCGGACAGGATTCTCCCATGGCAGAGATAATCCCTCTGTTTAAACCTCTCGGTGGAAGCACTACGGGCAGGTTCTTCTTCATCAGGTGAAGGAGGATCTGATTCTATAACGGAGAAAAGCCCCAGCGTAGTAAGCCAAAATTTCATTCGTTGTTGCCAACGTTTGAAGTTTTGCCCGGAAAACCTCTCGGGTTTGGCGCTAGCCTCATCAGACCCCGATATTCTAATATTTAACATGTCTACTTAGGCACAATCAATTCTCTAAGATTGTAATAAAAAGTAACAATATGTAACATACACCAAAGCAGTAGACAATAAATATAGATGCAGGAATCTGATACGAAAAGTGCAGAGTTAGGGATAGTTGTCCGGTTGAAGCGCCGGCGTGCCGACTGTCCTTAGAGAATTGATTGCCGCCCTACGGTGCAAAGGCTCCCGGCAAAACTCTCCCAAAATCCGAAAACCACGTGGCGTTCGTAGGTGCACTCCAAGACGAACGCTGCCTCCGGACCCAACCTCAGATCGCACAAGGCGAAACCTCAAGACCGAAAACCGAAGCAGTGAATGAGTTCTGCATTCTTCCTCCCTTCTTTTATAGATCCGAAGAGACACTGAGTGCCTCTTCGAGATGAAAAGTCACGGCCACGCCGCGAGGCGTCGCGCCGTGCGTGAGGAATTGATTCCTCAAAAAAAGAAATAAAAAAAATAAAGGAATGAAAATAAGAAATAAAAATAAACCAAACCAAATTGGTTTAGGAGACCAGACCGAAATCTGCAAAACCGAACCGGGTCGCCCGCAAGCGTGAAGCCCACGGGCTGGGAATTTGCACCCCCCTGCGCGCGATAATCGCGTGCGTCGCGCCTGTTTATAGATTTCCGGCCCAGACCCCCTGAAACCACCTGGTTTGGGCTCAGCCCGCCCATGCGTGTAGGTCCCCCTAAGCCATCTAAGCATAGTTGGAATGACTTTATATATAAGGTCTTCCAACTCTCTTGGCTTAGCAATGTGAGACTAAACACATACACATTTTCTTCAATATATTTGAAATTCCAAATAAAATTCAACAGAGTGTAATCTCATTCTTTTAATGGAATAGAATGAGACAAATAAATTATTTTTACTAGTTAAGAGTTAACTAGGTCAAAATTACTTTAATGGTGTTTAATCTAATAATTGGGTCCGATCAGGTCCTTTGGTGGCCACGTGAGATTTGGATAAATTATCAAAATCTATAACTTTAGTGTAGTACTATACATGGTATGCCCACACATGCCAAAAAACAATCTGTTATTACAATCAGTTCTTACAATTGAACCTACGGATATAAAAAGGATAATTTATATACACAGATGGAAGATGTCGGATGAAAAAGCAACAGGTTATCGATTTATAAGAATCGATCCCTGATTATTACATTAAAAATATCATATGTCCACGTATATAAATATACTTCAGAGCTGAGTAGTAAGAGAACACCAAATAAAGCAGGGAGATTTTGACCATAGATTGAATATTGAAATCACGCTTCAAGGTTAACCTCAATTTTGCTCTATTAAATTAATTTATGTTAATATGTAAAATATCAATATCCTATCTACGAATTACAGAAAATCAATTTTGTAATTAAACATTCTCATCTTGGCCCAACAATTGGTATAGCCCAAGGTTGTGTTAAAGGATTTTTTGAATTTTTTGAATTAAAGATATTTTTAGAGGATTAATAGCTAGGTAAATAAATTGCTTTAAGTTTGCTCTATCAAACAAGATAAAAGGAAAAAATATATATATAGAACAAACACTAGACCATAGTAATCTAATGGTTACCTCCTACGATAGCAACTAAGATTGAACAGAGTCACCACCGGGTTATGGTGCGATAGTAAGCCACGATACGCCCCCGGGTTATGGTATACCGAAATGGTAATTAATTATCATCACATGCATCTACAATTCAATCCCTAATTATGGTACATTTTATAAAAAAAAAATTCTCCAAATGAAGCGCGAATCTTGGAACGCTGGGCTTCTGGATCGCCCATCCCGAGCACTTTCCGATTTACCCTAGTGACTGGTGGAAAACTTCCGTGGGACTGAACCGGTCGTTCGAGATCGGAAAAACCTCGTTAATCATTTTTTTTTTTGCCCCCGGGGCTATGGTGTAGCGGAAGAGCGACTAGTTGTCATCCCAGGCATCCGCAGTTCGATCAATTCCAGATACTGCGTATTTTGCAGGAATTTTTTCTCCAAATGAAACGTGAACCCTGGGATGCTGGATTTTTAGATCGCCCTTCACGAGTACTTTTCGATTTATCTTAGCGGCCAATGAAAAATTTTCATAGAACCGGATCGATCATTCAAGATTAAAAAAATCCCATTAATCGTTCGATAGTAAGCGATAGTACAACTTTCCTAAACAATGAGGAATGGAATAGAGTCCCCATATCCAATATTGGAGACCTGCATCCTACGATAGCAACTAAGATTGAACAGAGTCCCAGAACTATTTGTCACGCCCCCAGAGGCACATACTTCCTCGAAAATCATGCAGCATCTCCCCTGTACGGCAGACAATATGGGACAATAATACATATATCTCACCATATAACTTAGCCACAGACGACTAGTATCACAAAATATAGAAACAATCGCAACCACGCAGTTTTATATCAAAAGAAAAGATATCTGGTGGCTCAGCCACCTTAAACATAAAATGAAACAGCAATCCAAAAGAGAACTCAAATGTCTCTGATAACGACAAAACAAAATGATAACAAATACGAGGCGACTATACCAAGTACTGAAAACAAAACAACTATACCAAATATGGAAACACAACTCAACTCTGGGGACTGGCGACTGGATCCTCTCCTGGCTCCAAGAAATACGACTACCTGCTATCTGAAACAACAAAGAAGAAAGCAGGGGTGGTGAGTCCGGGCGGACTCTGTGGGTATATGAGTAGACAAATAAGCATGACATAATAAGGATAACGGAGTAGAGAAATCAACAGTGTATAGTCCATAAGGAATATAAGATTTCCTAAACATGCATAACATATATAAAACAACAAGATATAAAACCGAATAACAACTGATATAAAACAGACCATCAACTAAGCAGGTGTAAACAACACGACAACGATAAATCCAACATATACATGCATGTTAATCATATACAACAACCATAGCTCATAGAAGTGCATCAAACACAAGCAAATGCATAAAAAAAAATATGTATGCACATGATGCAATGACATGTGTCACCCCTGACGCCAGTCAAGCCGTCAACACATCCCATCTGTGTGACCGAGTGGGTAAGGCTGTGACAACTGTACCACTCCAACAACAAATACCACAAAAGCTGTGGTTGAGTGGACAGGATGCTGGGGAGCCAACTACTCCAGACCCCTATATATAGGGGGAGCTATCAACAGCTACAATATCCCTCGAAAAACAACGGTGAGAGTGAGCCACCAACAGCTCTAATATCTCTCTAAAACAACGGTGAGGGTGTCACTGTTTGGCATAACAGGACAGATGCTCGTACTCTAATAACTACCATGATAACAAGTTGTTGAGTGAATCGAGCAACAATATGACTAACGACGGCTTAACCAAATGTAAGCCCAACAGTCGTTAGTATGCAACGTGCAAGTATGGTGCATGCTATACGATACACAAACAACCGGAGAAACAACGATGCAATAAAATCCAACGAGTATACGATGCATCAAAACAACCAACCAGAAATCGCAAACCAACGATTATGCACCTACACTACTAGGTAGGGTATTTCTAATGTCAAATAAACCTAATTGTGTTTAATGGACTTCTAAGTGCTCGCGTACAAACGGCACTTTACAGAACAGAAAACCAATAGAGGACTGTACGGATACAAAGTTGGAATACTCGAAGATCAACGAAGAATAAGACTCAACGGCGATGTTTAAATAACAAACGACAAAGAACAAAGTCAAGCAACCTATCAGACATAATATAGTCATGCTTTAAAGGTAAAGAAAACTACTCGAGTACAAAGGAGAAGTACCCGCCTTTATTATAGAAGTTCGTGAACGAAAAGGACCTTCCACGATCAACCAAACGAATTCAATTCAAAGTCCTGTGTCAAGGACTAAATTAGCTATTTATACAATTAAATAAATTAGCCAAATAAACTACGAAGCCTGATTAGGATATATCCTAGTTATAACATGCATTCAACCCTCGTAATTCAAATAATTACCCTAATTATTTCTCCATGGCACAATAACCCATTGAACAAAACTAACCAGATTGCAACTTTAAAATAATATAAGTCCTACCGTGTAATTCACAACCGGAACACTGCAACCTCACAAACCCAATCCACAACATAAACCAACTGCACATGATTTACTAAATTCACCCCTCTAAATTTATTCTGATCCAAAACAGATCCAAAACCATCACCAATCAGACCTAAAAACAAATTCAAAACAGGACAGTTCCATTTATGGTACAGAGCAGAGGAATACCAAATTCAAACAGCAACCCATACGCAACAGAACAAAATTACTCCAAATTAGAACATATGCACTATCAACCTTCATCCATCCATAATATAACAAGATCACCTAGCAAAGCTCTTACCTTATGGGCGCCGACAAGCAGGGAGAAGGAGAATTAGGGCTCGGCGTCGGGTGAAGTCGAGAGGAGAGGAGAAATCGCTACTATCCCTGGCTTCTTCTTCTCGTGCCCGAGGGGAAAACAAGAGGAACAGAAGAAGAAGATGAAGACAAGGAAAGGCGTCGGCGTCGGCGACCTTGGCTAGGGCTCGGCAGTGGTTGTCGCGACCAGCGAAGAAGAAAAAGAAGGGAAGGAGAAGAAACAGAAGGAAAGGTGACGCTCGCTCGCTGGGAATGAAGGGCAGCGGCGTCATTGGTCGCGGCGCGTGCGGGCTTCGGCGACAGGGACGGCGGCGTCGGGCGAAAACCGAAAGGGACGGCTAGTGGATGGGGGAAACTGACTTGGGGGAGGCAGTTTTAGGGCTTTTTAAGGTTTTTGGCGTTTTGCAAATAAGCCCAACAGATTTGGAAAATTGAAACTAGGTCCCTAACTTTCAAAAATTCACCTTTTCAACCCCATAAAATTCGGTATTTAACACTATTTCTTATAGTTTGTATTATGCTCTTCAATGTTCGCATACAGACAAATCTATCACAAATTATTAATCCTATCAAAAGCAACATGATTCATAAGTAACACATTGATTAAGATCGCAAAGCGTCTCTCTCCAGTCCCATTTCATATATATGGTTCGTTCGATCGTATTATGCTGAGACCAATATCAAATATAAGCAAACCTATCATAGGTATCATACACAAATAAGTCACATCAAAAGCAACATAATTCATAAGCAACACATTGATTGGAAGCAAGTTCGAATACAAAGAAATTAAGCCTTGGCATGGGAGCCAAGTTATCATGAGCTGCATCATAACTTCATCCAACGCCAACAAGCTCTATCGATCAACTACTAGTACTGCTATAAATACTCACTCAAGCCTGGCCTCCTCCCTCCTTCATTCCACACCACAAATTACAAGCCTTCAATTCCTTAATTTCAAACTTATCGATGGCCTTCCGGCCCATCCCACCATGCCTTCCTTTTAATCCATTTTGTGCTCCGCCTCCTCCTGCCAGCAGTAGCCACCCTCCACCTCCAACTGTAACCCCACCACCTCCGCCACCTCGCAGGAGTCCCCCACCGATTGTGATCCCACCACCTCTGCCACCACGTCGGACTCCCCCTCCTCCCTCGCCAATTGTGACCCCACCACCTCCGCCACCGCGCCAAAGTCCCCCGCCTCCCCCTCCAATTGTGACCCCGCCGCCGCCGTCACCTGCAGCTGTACCCCCACCACCCCCGCCCTCGAGGCAGTCACCACCGCCACCCACGCCTATCCGCCCGCCGCCAGCCCCAGTGGCACCACTGGCTCCGCCTCCGCCGAACCCAAACAACAGCGTCGTCATCGTGGTGGTCGTCTCCCTCGGCGGCCTGTTCTTCCTCGCGTTCCTTGCGGCCGCCATACTCTGTTTCCTGAAGAAGAAGAAGAGGAAGCAGAAGATGGCGGCGAAAGAAGAGTTGGTGGAGGTGGAGGATCATGTGCAAGTACACGAGACGGTGGTTCCGGGGCCGCATGGGCAGCAGCTTACTGCTCTCGTCGTCGACGAGGACGTCGTAGTCCGCGAGAGGTTGAAGAAAGGGAAGGCGACCGCGGTTGCCAAAGCTTTGCTCGGTGGGCCAGTGGACCAGACTGAGGGCTCCACTGCCGGAACCAGTCGCGCGGTCGGTTAACAGAAAAGGTAGATGGTTTGCCTAGCTGAAAGAAAGCTGTGTGGGATTGGGTGATTCTTCAATAACTTATACAATTCGTGTGATGGGAATTTCATAAGAATAAATGTGTTTATATTGTTCGAAAATTCATTGTGTTCACCATCTGTAAAGAAAAATAATATTATTCATTTTAAATTTCTAACGGCGCATGACTATTTATTAATACAAAAATTACGAATGAATTGATAAAATCTACATAATGAATAGTATGTTAAATGAATTAGACATATCAAATGAGTTGATAAGTATAATGAATCCAACAAATTGAGATAGTCATGAAAAATGGATAAACTATCTATGATGAAATAAGTAAGTCTATCAATGAATTAAACAATACTGGAACTTGTCATAATTTTATTGTATTTTTTATTCCCATATATATTTTAGTTCGTTCTAATTCTTTTACCAAATATAATTTTATAATTTGATAAATTAAAAGAATGTTATTCATCGACTTTGAGATAACCTATCTTAAAAAGATATAATATTCTTCGTTATACCCCAAATATATTTACTCTTCCTTTGCCCCGAGCTTATAGTGTAACGGCGGGGTGATTAATCGTTATTTCAGATATCCGCGGTTTGATATTCAACTATGACGTATTTTATAAGAATTTTTTCTCCAAATGGGATGTGAACCCTGAAATGCTGGACCTTTTAGATCGTCCGTCATGAACACTTTTTAATTTTTCCTAACAGCCGATAAAAAATTTTTATAGAACAGAATCCGCCACCAGATTAACCTATTACCTTAGTTTTTTTTCCTAATAGAATTCTCTTTATTAAATCCAAATGAAAGAGTGTCAATCTAAACTTCTTTATTATTAATCAAACATCAGTAATATTATCAATCCAAATATTTAATCGGTCATTATTCCCTTTCCATTATAAAATATCAGAAGCAAAATATGGAGCGATTTTAAAATACGGTCACCAATAATATAGTAAAAAAATTAAAATAAAATAAAAAATTTTAACAACGGAATAATTTATTTCAATCGTTAATTAGACATCGAAAAAGTGATGAAATAACTAATTTATCATAAAATTCATATTTTTGATAGTGTGTTCTATCAATAGTTGCTAGAAGATACCATAATAGCCCCGGATTATGACGTAGTAGTAGGATGATTAATCACTATTTCAGATATTTACGTTTTGATCCATAACTACGGCATATTTTGTAAGAATTTTCCCCCCAAATAGAGCGTAAATCTTGGGACGTTGGGCTTCTAGACCACCCACCGCGAGCACTTCCCGATTTACCCTGATGATCGATGAAAAACTTTCATGGAGTCAGATCGATCACCTCAGGTTCATCTACTACGTACCTGGTCCAACATAGAAGATACCACAATAAAAAAAAAATGAGCTCTTTTTATTTATATAAGAAATAATAAAACCAATTTTATTAAAATAATTTTATTAACCGAACACATAAATTAAAACTTATAATAATAATAATAATTATATTATATATTACAAATAATTAATATCATTGCATCAAAAAAAAATTAAAAAGAACTATTACAATTAACTATAAAAATTTAATCTTCTTTCATTTTTATATGCAAAGTCAACTAACTATAAAAATTTAATCTTCTTACATTTTTTATATGCAAAGTCATCCATTAATCTTTCGTAATTAAGATTTTCAAAAAACTCACTCTCCATCGAAATAATAGCTAATGCATTTAATCTTATTTGAGTCATGATTGATCTCATTCCAATGACTATAATTTAGAAATATTCTGTCTGTGGGTGCACAGTTATTGAAATAATTAATAATATTTTGTATGTAACGAATGAATTCAGAAAATAATTTATTTTTTTGCAAAGAAATTAATATTTCACTTTTTGATTTTGTTTCCTTTGTTGAATATGTTATATAATTTTCAGTTCTTGATATAAGTCATCTTTATCCAAATCTAGTGTTAGTGCAATTTGTACTAATAATCAAATTCAAGTGTTGATGAATGACAAATGGTTAAAGTTAGACGTTGTCTTTATCTAACCTATTCACCTAGTATACTAGATTGAATGACTTAAGATACAACACCAAATAGGAAGTCCAGTTAGGTCCTCGGGACTTGACAACTAACTGAAGCCCAGGTAGATTGATACCTAGCTGGAAGTTCAGTTGGGTATGTGGGACATGACAATTGACTGAAGTTCAGAAGGAGCATCTGACAAGAACACCTAGTGTGTTAAGAAGTTGAGTAAGTCTGTAAATGATAAGTAAAATAAGTCACTCAAACAGAGAGATCCAGTGAGGACGAGTACCAATGGGACTTAGGTGTTGGTCCAACTTATAATCATTTTGGAGTCTATGTTGAGACTATAACTAGATCCTGGTCTTAGAAAGACAGGATATAATTAATAATCATTTTATTTTAATGTGCTAACTCTGTTTTACATAATATACTTTGTTTTGTGGACTAATGAATTTTGCGGGGTTAAAATGAAAAATCAAGTCTTGGATAAACAATGATTGAGGCACCTCGGGTGGGCGTGGGACATGAGGCGTCTCAGTTTAGACTTGAGGCTCCTTGGAAAGTTGAGGGCACCTCCACACAAATAAATGTCGAAGATAGAATTTAACTGTTCAAGGTATCTCAGGTGGGACTTGAGGCGCCTCAGTTCGGACTCAAGTCGCCTCAAGTGAGGATGGAGGCACCCTCAAACCGATAAGCTACACAGAATTCATATTTAATTGAACTTTGAACTGAGGCGCCCTAGTTGAGAATTAGGGTGCCCTCAACATCCTATCAAAGCAATATTCGGCCTTGCAACTGAAGAACAACTACGACAACTACTCTACGACCTCTTGCGATCATTCTGTGACTCTGTCTTCACTTTGTGGTCGTACTACTGCTCTACTACGCCCGACCATTATCGGAAGATCGACACCAACGTACGAGCTCATTTGGACATCTACACTTGTGTTGGTAATAAATTTAGTTGTTTTGTGCTCATTTTGTATATCTGCTAATGAAAGTGTAGGTTGTTATACAATTCCTATTTCTTTGTATTCTACTACTCTACCGGGAGTTTACCGGTAGAGAAATTTAGTGGATTATCCATCGGAAAAGTCCAAGAGACCTGAGTCTTGAAGTAAGAGTCGTCAAAGGCTCTGAACCAAGTAAAAACGCCTATGTTCGTTTTTATCGTGTTTTTTTTACTTAAGTTAATTTTTCGATACGCAATGATTTTCTAAAAAATCAAAAGTTTTAAAATTCACATGAGTCACCCCACCCTTACTCTCTCACGTGCATCGCTCCTACATCTAGAACTGTTGGACCTTGGATGGCTAGAGAGGGGGAGTGTGAATAGCCAACACCAAAAACTGGCTCCTTTTTATCTTATCTTCTTTCTGCACTTAGGGTTAGCAGCGGAAACAAAATACAGACATAAAGAAAAACAAAACAGACTAACAAACCAGACGCTAACGCAGGAGGTTTACAAGGTTCAGGGATAACTTGCCCCTACTTCTTGGCGTGCCCGTGAGGTGGGTGATCCCTTGATCGTCGGCAGATCAAGCCCTGGAACTCCGGATAAGAAAAACTCCTTCTCGGTGGAGTAACCTCTCCACAGATCTCAGAAATGAATCAGGTTGAGTACAGGAGACCACGAGAAGAAGCTTATAGACTTAGGAGCAAGCACAGAAAGCACGAAGAAGAGGCACAACTCAGAGCACAACACAGCACAACCCTAACACAAGAACCTTCACTCAGCCCTTCATTCTCGTTGTGTCTGCTTGATTTCTGATCAATTGCCAAAGTTCCTTGTCTCTGCTTCGCCAGCCTCCTCTTAAGCTTTCCTTTTGCTCGTCACCAGGCGCGTCAGCACCCACTGATCCATAGCTTCATCATCGCTAACCCCCTGACCTCCACTGAGCGCTCAGTCCACTGAAGACCTCTTCAGCTGAGCCTCAGGTCAGTCGTCAGCCCGCCAGAAGCCGTTGAATCCTGCAAACAGAAAACAAACAAACCTGCCGTAGCGAAAGTCACCATTGACCTTCCTTCTTGGTTTGTATCATCCCTGTATCACCTGCACACTCATCAGATTGATTAGCAAAGCAAATCAAAACATATCAGTAGGTATCAGAAGGAAATCAGAAGTGATCAGGAAGTCTGACAGTGATTCAAATTAAAGTTCTGAGGCGCTGATCGGTCACCCGGACCGATCAGTCACCCCTCTGACCGATAAGGTCACTTCCTAATCGATCCAGTAACGATCTGATCGGTCTCACTGACCGATCAGAGATCAGAGATCGGTCACCAGACCGATCCTCAACCCTTCTGTGTGAATTCAAGGTTTTGAGGGTTAAGACCCCTGACCGGTCCACTGACCGATCAGCTAAACCCTGATCTTTCAGGCCACAGCCACCTGATCGGTCACTAGACCGATCAGGTTAAAGCCTGATCGGTCAAAGTGACCGATCAGGTCACTTCCGGACCGATCAAGAACACTTCTGATCGGTCCAGGATGGTCCCTGATCGGTCATGCAGACCGATCAGGGTTTAACCATAACCCTTCTGACTTGTTTCTGATTGTTCATCAGATCGATCAGCCACTATACAGAATGTTTCTGATCGATTTCTGATCGTTCACCAAACCGATCAAACACCCTAGATCTGTGATGACCCGCCTTACTTAACTTCTCTCCCTTAAGGCGGGCGCCACATTCACTTAACCTTAACTTTACCTTATTCTTAGCCTTAGGTTACAACTACTTGACTTCCCTTAACTTGCTCTGAATTTTTTTTTCTTTAAAAAAAAAAACTTTCATTTTATTTGCTTTGCAAGGATTTGACCTCTAGATCTCTTAGTTGCAAAACAAAAGCACTAACCATCTGCCCTACAACACTTTCCTTTTAATGATACCAGTCGACTGCTATATAGCCAGTCGACTGGTGCATCGAACAGAAGGTTCTGTTCGATATCGCAGTCGACTGGTTCTGAACCAGTCGACTGGCACGCCTAAAAAACCTGCATTTCAGATCTGAAAACCATTTCCAAAGATCCACAAATCATATACTTTTAAGACATACAATGAAACAACTCCAAATCTAAACTCCATACTAGTTTTATAAGCATCTTAACAACTCAGAACGAATCCAATAACTTGAAATTAGGATTTCTATGAAATTTAACAAACTTATCAAAACACATGCAATCTCTACTAACTTTGTACCCAACTTTGACTCCATGTAAAATTTAAATAAGGTGATCGCATCCTACCAATCCAAAACATCAACCATGAGTTTCTATAATCAAAATGCCTCTAAGACTTATCCCAAAGATCACTTCCACGGCTCCGCCGCCACTGAACATCAATGCAAGTCCCGTTCGCCTCCATAGCTTATGCTTTTTCTTTACCTTTATCTGCAATAGAAGGAAATGTAACTAATAAGAGAATTGTTTAGTAAGTAAATCCTAACTCACAAATCCATACGATAAATGATAAACATGCTCTTTTCAAAGAATGCTTGCTTCAAAATATATGCACTTGGAAATATTTGCACATGGGAACTTTCATACACTGATCATGTTCAATCATGCTTGAAAACATTTACTTGCATCAAAACACTTGCAAACTTAACATGCTCATAATTTCTTTTGAGACTTGCTACCTATGCATTCCCATACTTTAAACCACTAACTTCCTTGCTCTTGCTCTTTAACATGCTTGTAACATAACAATGTCAACATACATAGCAAAACATATGCTTAAACTGAAAACACTAACATATACTCATATACTTCAAAATAATAATCAACTTTCTCAGGCCTTGACACTGTATCATGGTATCAATGTACCAATGCGCGCATCCCTAATAGGTTTCGGGGTAGCTAGCCACCGCACCCTATTAGAGCTTCTTTCTTACTTTCTGTGGGCCTCTCATTTGCTCGGTACATGTCACTTTACAAAAGTAAAATACTTTCTTACTCATAATGCTTGTATTTATCAAGCTAACTTTCTTTTTCATAAATCTTGCACTATAAACCTTTACCTTTTCTTACTTGGAACTTTCATCGAGCACCTTGCGTGCCCTTAACCCCAAAACTCATTTTTGGGACTTTCTTACTCATAATGCTTGTATTTATCAAGCTAACTTTCTTTTTCATAAATCTTGCACTATAAACCTTTACCTTTTCTTACTTGGAACTTTCATCGAGCACCTTGTGTGCCCTTAACCCCAAAACTCATTTTTGGGACTTTTCAAGAACTTACTCTTATCATACTTAGGTCACATACATAAAAACTTACTCCAATTCATATTCTATGATAAAACATGTATTCTTTAGGAACTTAAAACATACAAATAAGAAAAACCATAATCTTAAAGCATGCACTTAGATCACAAACATGATTCTACAACGAGAAATACATGACGAAACTACTTCTATTGCAGGTGAGTGATCTACTTACCCTTATCTTGAAGAAAACTCACTAAATATCTAGGGAAACTCCTAGCGTAGCGCTCCTCTTCTCTTCCCTTGCGAGAAAACTTCACCCTTGGCCCTAGGGAAGAAGCCCTAGGTTTTCTACTTCAAGAGGAAGAAGAAGGAGGAGAAAACTCTCCTTTTCCTCCGTGTTTTTCGCAGCCTCCCAACCTGCTCGCGCGGCCTCCTACAACCCTAAAAGGGGTCTTAACCCAACTTAAGTGGAAGATTAAATACCTCTTCATGAAACGGGCTAAATCGACTATAACATTAATTCGCTTCATCCTTTTCTGTGCTTGATACCCTAGCCTAGTTGGTTACCCCAACTCCTTTAAGGCCTTGCTTTGCCCTGTGGTCGCGGGATCAAACCCCGCTTGACCCTCCTTCTTTTCTTTTTATTTTAATTCCAAAAAATGCTAGAAAAATTCTGAAAAATCCCTAATAATACCAGAAAATTATTGGGTGTTACAAGATCGGTCACCAGACCGATCTAATATCAAGGGAGTTCGTGCCAACTCCCTGATCGGACTCCAGACCGATCCACAACCGAGGGAGTTCGTGCCAACTCCCTGATCGAACTTCAGACCGATCCAGCTCCGACCATTTCGACCCTAAGTCCAGAGAACAAGCTCCCTTGCCTTCTCTGACTCAGTCTGGTCCGGAGAACAACCTCCCGAGCCCTCTCCAACCAGCATACTCAATGCTCAGTCCCCCGGACCAAGACTTCATGCCCAGCTTCACTTACCGGGACTTAGTCCAACCTAGCTTCACTCAATAGGATTTTCTTCACCTAGCTTCCCTCGCTAGGACCTGGCTTCACTCACCAGGGTTTCCTTCACCTAGCTTCACTCACTAGGATTTCCGTCACCTAGCTTCACTCACTAGGACCCGGCTTCACTCACCGGGGTTTCCATCACCTAGCTTCACTCTCTAGGACCCGGCTTCACTCACCGGGGTTTCCGTCACCTAGCTTTACTTGCTAGGACCCGGCTTCACTCACCGGGGTTTCCGTTCACCTAGCTTCACTCACTAGGATTTCGTGCCCAGTCCCTGACCAGGACTTAATCCGAACTTATCTTACTCAACTAAACTTAAATCGTTATCAACACCAAAATAACAATCAGGTCAAACTGCATCAACAAGAATATCTTATCTTATATCCTCTTTTTTTTGTAGTTTCCTTTCAAGAATCCTGCAACGAGCATTCAAGTCCTAATCAATTAATGAATTAAACTTTTCAACTACGAAAAGGAATCCAAAAATATTTTCATATTCATCATATTGCTCAAACATTTTCTTCAATGATCCAATTATTTGACTTACTAAGTTAAAGAAATTATAAGAAACACTAAAAGCTTCCGCAATAGATTCTTGAGGTGCTTTGGAAGACTCAACCTCATCAACATGTCTTTTTCTATATATTTGTCTCTTTTAAGAAAAAAAACATAATCAATTTTCATTTTTGAAGCAAGTTCTTTTACTGTATTGATGGCTTGTTCAAAACCAATGTCTCTATATTTTTCAAAGGAAGCAATTAGTCTCTTAACCTTGGTCATAGCAACATCAATAAATATGTTTTCAGATTGTAAACTTTTGCTAACAGTGTTAACTTTACCAAATATGTCATACCAAATAACTATGCACACTAAAAATTCAAAATTTTCAAATTCAAATATTGCTAAAGACTTAGCTTCACTTCTTATTTTAAAGTCAGTGTTTTTTTCTTCTTACAACTTAAGTCTTTTTCTTCTACAACTTAAAGTAAAACTTCTCTGATTTGTTGAGCTTGAAATACCACTGCTTTCATACTTTTAAATATGGCTTTCCCATCGAGTGATTTACAATGACTTGAGAGTTAAACCTTTTACCGTCACATAATCTATCAAAACCTCCCACCTCTTTGTAGAAAAGATAAATTATTATATAAATTCATTGTACTACTATAAAAAAGTCTTTCGTTTTTCCATAAGAATTTGTAATATCACAAAGTATTAAATTCGGACAATGACAACTACATGGAGTGTATAATGCACTAGGATTTATATCCAATAGTTTTGTTTATACGTCTTCGTATCTCCCTTTTATGTTTGTCTCATCATCATATCTCTACCCTCTCACATTATCAATATCAAGATCAAAATTTTCACCATATTTTGAAATTCGTCAAATAACCCTTGTCTTGTTATATCATCCACTTTCAAAAATCTCAAAAAATATTCTTCTACTTTCATTGGGCTTGTAAAAATTTATAACCAAAGTCATTTGCTCTTGGTTACTAACATCAAGAGTACAAGCAAGTATTATAGAAAAGAACTTAGCTTTTTAATGTTTTGAATAATAGAACTCTTAATTTCTGAAACTAACAAACATATCAAATCATTCTGAATTTTATAGCTAAGATAATGACGATGTGTATTGCTTTCTAGATGCTCATTCATCACTGAGGCCACTCAGCAATCGTCACAAGCAACCATATGTTTTCATTGTTACCATCATAAAGCTTCTCATTACTACTACGATATGCTACATTTTGTTTAGTCAAAAATCTAATCGATGTAATACTTTCCTCCAATGCTCTTTTGTCTTCTTGATTTGATCTTGACTAGTATGATCAATTATTGTAGCCTTCACTAACTTAATATGCAACTTAAACCAGCTAGCATAATAATTGACATGCTCTATACATGTCTCAAGTTCTTTAAATCTGCTACTAAGATGCTCTCAATCACAATATCCTTTGTATACTAGTTGACTTGGTTGAGACCTCCTTTAAAACAACTTGTAGCAAAAATAAAATACTTTATCAAGTGTTTTTTAATAGACCAACTAATTTCAATGGTGTTTTGACCAGTTGGCAAAATCTCAATGTAGAATCTATCTTTGGGAACTTTCCACGTTAATGCATTTCTTATAAGACCCTTTTCCACTAATTGATCATTCCACTTTGGATGTAAATTTTTCTAGTTTCTAGGATAATAAATTTCAAGTGAAATGGATAAACTTGATTCTTCATTCACTACATTAATAATATCATCATCACTTTTAAATTAATTATTTTTAAAGCCATCATCACTTTCATTACCTTAAATCTCATGCATTCACAGAACGGCTAAGCCTTTATTTAATTCATTACAATTATTTTCTTTTTTATCTTCATTACCCATCGATTCTTTGACAATAAAATTGTCCGATCGCCTCTCTTTAAGACTCAATAAATTCTTTAATTTTTTTTTCAACTTATCATGTCTTGATAGATACTTCCTAGTAGAAGACATTCTAATTTTTTATAAAAAATAAACAAATCAAGCGTTCCAACAATCACTTATTACAGACATTAAATAAGTACTTATTATAAAATACTCATTTTACCTTTAACAATGCTAAATTAAAATTTACAAACTTTGTATTTTACTTCCGAAAATCATATATTAAATTTTTAAATATCATATTTTATTATTCTAATAATCCTCCAAATAAATAATCTAAAATTTCAAAAAAAAAATAAATATCATCGAAGATCGATTTTCACGATCCAAATTTGAAAAAGTCTGCTTTCAAATTGAAACAGCTAAAATAAGGTTTAACTTGAAACAAAAAAAAAATTGACTTTGATACTCAGTTCAAGTTGAAACAAACAACTTTCAAAGCAAAAGCTTCAATATTTATATAATAGCACAACACAACTAAACTAATCAGTTATCAAGCACAGCTCATAAGTTTTTAATCAAAATCAAAAAACAGGCTCGGGTTTTTCTTACCTCACAAAATAAATTTGAAATTTCACTATTTAAAGGTGGAAATCAACTCAAAACCTTGTAAAAGGCACGGACACATGTTGGATAATAGTAAGCAACAGCAAACAATGCAAAAAATAAAATCGTCATCTTAGCTAAGGGTGAGCAAAAATTCGATTAAATCGAATTAACCGAACTGAATTAACTGAATTTTGAAATTCGATTCGGTTAATTTGGTTTTCGGTTTTTTTTATAATTCGGTTCGATTTTTCGGTTAAATCGGTTCGGTTTCGATTTTGAGTTTTGTAATTCGGTTAAACCGAATAAACCGAATAAAAATATTAATTTAATTTTTTTTATTTAAAAATATAATTAATTAAATAAAATCTGATTATTTTAATTAAAAATTCGAATTAAATTTAAAATTTCGGATAATTCGGTTAATTCGGTCGAAAACCGAATTAACCAAAATTTTTTCGGTTCGGTTTTCTCGATTTTTATCGAGAAATTCGGTCGGTTCGGTTTTTTTGAAAAAAATCGGTTTATTCGGTTTTCGGTTTATTCGGTTCGATTCGGTTCGGTTCGGTTCGGTTTTAACCGAATACTCACCCCTAATCTTAGCGGTCTCCTAGTCCCGATCCCATAAATATCCAAAAAGAATAAATCACGATTTTACTGGTGGGGTAAGGCACCTGGGGCAGAGATGATTTAAACCAACAGGTCAGGTTTTTACCCTGTGTGTGACTGGTGACTCTCGAATCTGAGATCTCCGTTGTAAACAGTCAGATATCTTATCAATCGAGCTAGTCCGTGGGGCCACAAGCAACCGCAAACGAGGCGACACGCATGGTGGAGGCCGTGATGAGACGAGCCAAGCTTGGAGTCTAGGATTTTTGTGCAATTTTGGTATCAAAGCGTTGCCCAAGCCATGCTCTATCTAATTAAAACCTTGGTCAATTTTGGTACCAAAGCGACAGCTTGAAGCGGCGGCAAGAATTTGAGAGATTATGGGGAAATTTTTTTGACTTGTAGTGAGAATAAATGATTGGGAGGAAAGCCAATTTTCAACTTGTTATGTTAGCCATTATTTAAAAAAATTTAAAAATTATTTAAAAAATTTGAAGCTCGCCCATGGTGGGGCCCTGTACAACGGCCCCACCTTGACCACCTAGCTAGGGCCACCTTCCACAAGCCTTGCCTATGTAGTCTATCCTAGGTCATCACACTATTCACGTGTTCAAAAAGGTTTGCTGGAAGGGTTGACCTCCCAATCAAGTTAATTTCATCATATCCCCAAGTAGAGTGTACTTTTTGCATTATATTTGCTTTCACTCTTGTATGATTTAAGCAATAGAGAAGTTTCGCTGAAAGACTCACGCTCTTTGCAAGTGAAACATCTTTGGTTTTGATCGAACGACTTTCTTTCGCGACCTGTTTTCTTCGGTCAAAGTCAAATTCCCGAGAGTAATATGATTTTATTTATTCGGCATCGTAATATTTCCACTGCTATTTACGATCATTAACTTGCTGGTAGGGTTTTTCAAATGTTCATTTAAATTTGTTTACCATCCTTAATTTTATCTAGCTTTTCTCCGTGATTTGGTTTATTGATTTAGGATTCATTAACAATTTACCATCGCAGTGTAATTCCTGCGTTATTTTTGCTCTTTGGTTTTTTAAACTTGTCCTCTGTGAAAAAAAAAGAAAAAACAAAGAAAAATTAACCTAACTGGATAACATCAAATCTGGAACGATGGCCAACGCTACGAAAATTACTCATCGACTACTAGGATAAATCGAGAAGCGCTCGTGAAGGACAGTATAGAAACACAACATCACATAGTTGTGCATACCATTTGGAGAAAAAAATCTTATAAAATTCGTCGTATCTAAGAATCAAATTGTAGATAATTGGGAGACAACTAGTTACTCTTCCACTGTACTATAGCCCTGGAGGTAAAATCCTAAACTTGTTCTTTGTGATTAACCAGGTTGGGTAACATTGAACCTGGGACGATCGCCTCGATCCTATGGAAGTTTTCGACCGGCCGCAGGGTGAATCGGGAAGCACTCGCGGCGAGCAGTTTAAAAGTCTAACATTTTACGATTGCGCGCCTCATTTGGGGAAAGAATCCTACAAAATTCACCATAGATAAGGATCAAATCGCAGGCGCTTGAGAGATAACTAGTCACCTTTCCGTTGCACCATAGCCCCAAGTACCCTAAATTTGTCTTTTGTAAAAAAAAAAATAATTAACCAGGTTGGGTAATGTCTAACCTGGAATGACCAGTTCGATTCTACGAAAACTTCCTATCGACCATCAAGGTAAATCAGGAAGTATTTATGATAAACGGTCAGAAGCCTTAAATTTGTTCTTTGTGTGGTAAAAGACGATTCGCTAAATTTGTCTTTTGGGATAGACCAGGTAACAGACGAACTTGGGACGATCAGTCCGACTCCATGGAAGTTTCTCACTAGCCGCTAGGATAAATCGGGAAGCACTCGTGGCAAGCAGTCTAGAAGTCCAATGTTTGAGGGTTCGTGCCCTATTTGGAAGAAAAATTCCTATAAAATAATTCGTAACTGAGATCGAACTGTAAATGTCTAGGATAACAATTAGTCACCCTACCATTGTATTATAGCCCGGTGGCTAAATTTGTCCTTTGTTGGCAAAAGGCGATTCACTCGCGCCCAACACCCCCAACACCCCTGTCAACTCATCCCAGGGTCAACACAAAGGAGGAAAATCACAAGGGCAAATAATCTGGATGTTGTGACCAGAGCATGGAGAGGTCGAGCACACTAGTTTTGTCAGGTTTTGATCTCAAACCTCGAGGTGACAACACTCGCGTCCTAACCATCTGTCCATCCCGTAAGAACTTAAATTTATCCTTTGTAAAAATGATTAACGAGGTTGGGCAACATCGAACCTCGGGCGATCAGCTCGGCCCCACGTAAATTTCCCACCGGCTATCAGGGTAAATCGGAAAGCGCTCGCTGCAAGCGGTCCAAAAGTCCAACGTCCCAGGGTTCGTACCATATTTAGAGAAAAAATTCTTATAAAATATATCGTAGCTAGGGATCTAACTATTAATACCTGAAACAACTAATCACCCTTAAATTTGTCCTTTGTGGTCAATAACTTATTGATCATCGTCTTAGTTTCTGACTTTCTGTTCTTCGTGATCGTTAATTTAGGATTCGGTTCGTATTCTGCTGGTTGTAGGGCTTTTTAAATTCCATCTGTTCGTATAAATTTGCTTATCATCAATTTAATTTATTCAGTTTTTCTGTAGCTATTTGGTTCAGTGATCTTAGATCTGTAGTGTTTATAGATATTTATTAGTTAACATCTCTGTCATAAGAGATAGTTAACATTTTTAGGTGATAAAAATAGATTCATTTACCTATAACATTTTTAGGTGATAAAAATAGATTCATTTACCTATAGTATTTTCATCAATTCATTTCAAAATCAACAAAGAACAGATAAATCATAGAAATTATTAATCCGGATACTATAACCAATACATACGAAAGCGAGCAATTTTGACGGGTGATAATTAACATCTCTGTTTTATATGGGAAAAGGGCCTGGATTCAAATTAAGGCATTGAATTTAGGCGTATATATTCAAATACAGGCATTCTTTGTTTTTTTTTGATTTTTTTTATATATATTATTTATATTTAAAATTTTGAAATTTAAGAATCGCATTGAATTTAGGCGTATATATTCAAACCAGGCATTCTTTGTTTTTTTTTTGAATTTTTTTATATATATTATTTATATTTAAGATTTAAAATTTTGAAATTTAAGAATTGCATTGAATTTATGCGTATGTATTCAAATCCAAGCATTCTTTGTTTTTTCTTGAATTTTTATATATATATTATTTATATTTAAAATTTAAAATTTTAAAATTTAAGAATTGAGTTATAATAGATATAATTCAATCATCCCTCATCTATTATAGTATTCAAAATAAAAAATTTTATGAGCAATGATAGACAATGTGATTTTTTAACAAGAAACTTAACATGAATGATGTGATATTTTTTTGTGTAAACGTCTGATTATCGTCTCGACACCGCCAGCGGCCTCTGACCGTCGTCCCAAACCAAACTTTATCCTAGGGGGCACAGTGAACCCGACAAAAATCGCTACAATTAAAGTGTCACACCATTCACGTTGAAAATTAATGTTGTCTATCATTTTTCAAATTTTATATACTCACGGGGTATATTAAATGTATTTAATATTCAAAATTTTGGAATATAGGGATTAGGTTATAGTAAGTTTAAGCTAGTAAGATTTTTAATCAAAGGTTCAGTCTTTTCTCTTAGGTTACAGTGTTCAAAATAAAAAATTTTAAATATACACGGGATATATTATAAGATTAAGAAATTATTTATTAAATTTTTTTAAAAAAATAAAAAATAATCTAGGTGCTTGGATTGGATCGCCAGGATCGCGGACGCACATTGGCACGCAATGGGTGGTCTACAATGAAGCAGGGCTTATATATAGGGGTGAGCAAAAATTCGATTAAACCGAATTAACCGAACCGAATTAACCGAATTTTGAAATTCGGTTCGGTTAATTCGGTTTTCGATTTTTTTTATAATTCGGTTCGATTTTTCGGTTAAATCGGTTCGGTTTCGATTTTGAGTTTTGTAATTCGGTTAAACCGAATAAACCGAATAAAAATATTAATTTAATTTTTTTTATTTAAAAATATAATTAATTAAATAAAATCTGGTTATTTTAATTAAAAATTCAAATTAAATTTAAAATTTCGGGTAATTCGGTTAATTCGGTCGAAAACCGAATTAACCGAAATTTTTTCGGTTCGGTTTTCTCGATTTTTATCGAGAAATTCGATCGGTTCGGTTTTTTTGAAAAAAAATCGGTTTATTCGGTTTTCGGTTTATTCGGTTCGGTTCGGTTCGGTTTTAACCGAATACTCACCCCTACTTATATATAGATATATCTATATATATAGTTCGGATATATTGTGCACCTTTCCATGTGCAACTTTGTGCGACGCCCATCGATTGGTGAATCGATTGAGACTTCTCGTAATCGAGATACTTGTGTGTGTCCGACCGTCGCGACACCTCAAATCAATTCATTAATTGATTCAATGCATAGCGTCATGAATTGGGTCAAATTCTGGCGGTAATCCGGCATGATTCAATTCCCTTCTCTCCGGGGTCACCAATCTATCTGAATTATAGTTAGGGTTGGGATAAGTGGTCAGAAACCGTCGACGCTAGGTGGTCGGACGTGAACAGCCACCTCGTTGTCGAGACGCCTCATTTGATTTACTTTTTACCAAAGGGAGCACTTGAAAATTGGTATTTACCAAAAGGCGTACCAGGGATTCATTTTTACCAAAGGGAGCATCCATTTTAATGAACTTCCTCTTATACCCCTCCCGTCAAGCATTATCTTTCTCTTTCTCTTTCTCTTTCTCTTTCTCTTTCACTTTCTCAGTAACGAATCCCGTGACATATGAACCTGCTTTTTCAGACTTTTTATTTTAAAATAATATATTATGGGAATCGGCTAAAAACATAAGATAAAGAAGAAATATTAAAAAACCATCTCTTTCAACGTGATTTCAAAAAATATAAAGAGATGATTTTTTATATTGGATTAATATAAATTAATATATTAAATAATATTTAATAAATATATTAATATATAAAAAAACCTATCAAAACACATAAGTTCATATTTAAACGCAGATTTCAAGCCCTCCTAGGGTGACTTTAAGCCCTGTGTTTGAATCTAAAATCACATGTTTTGATAGGTTTATATATATATATATATATATATATATATATATATATATATTTAATATTATTTAATATATTAATTTATATTAATCAAATATATAAATCATCTCTTCACCGAAACCCAATAATTCATCCTAGAAAACTCCTATTGCAATATTATTTATAATCATTAGAAGATTGGACACCAAAAATATAATCTCCTAGTTCAATTCTAACTATTGATATTTGGTTTTGAGAAATCCAAATAACCTAAGTCCATCAATGGGTTTTGGTGAAAACCCACTGATAGACTAAAAAACTCCTATTACGATAAAATTTATAATCATTAGAAATTTGGACACCAAAAATACTACTCCTAGCTCAACTCTAACTATTGATATTAGGTTTTGAGAAATCCAAATATCCTACGTCCATCAGTAGGTTTTGGTGAAAATTCACTGATAGACTTAAAAAAACTCCTGTTGCAACATAATTTATAATCATTAGAAATTTGGACACCAAAAATATCATCTCCTAGCTCAACTCTAACTATTAATATTGGGTTTGAGAAATCCAAATATCTTAGGTCCATAAGTGGGTTTTGGTGAAAACCCACTGATAGACCTAAAAAACTCCTATTGCAACATAATTTATAATCATTAGAAGTTTGCAACATAAAAGATTACCCTATAAATAATTAATTTAATAAATCATGATTAAATATTATAAAAAATATTTTTAAAATGAAAAAAATTAAATGCACGCAGAGCCTGAACTTAAATGACTTCAGGCCCTCCTAGGGTGACTTCAGGCTCTGCGTTCGAATCTGAAATCACGTGTTTTGATAGGTTTTTTTATATATTAATATATTTATTAAATATTATTTAATATATTAATTTATATTAATTAAATATAAAAAATCATCTCTTCACCGAAACCCACTGATTCATCCTAGAAAACTCCTATTGGAACATAATTTATAATCATTAGAAGTTTGGATACCAAAAATACTATTTCCTAGCTCAAATCTAACTATTGATATTGGATTTTGAAAAATCTAAATATTCTAAATCTATCAGTAGATTTTGGTAAAAACTCACTGATAGACTAAAAAACTCCTATTGCAATATAATTTATAATTATTAGAAATTTGGACAACAAAAATATCATCTCCTAGCTCAACTATAATTATTGATATTAGGTTTTGAGAAATCCAAATATCCTAGGTCCATCAGTGGGTTTTGGTGAAAACTCACTGATGGACCTAAAAAACTCTTATTGCAATATAATTTATAATCATTAGAAGTTTACAACATAAAAAATTACCCTATAAATAATTAATTTAATAAATCATAATTAAATATTATAAAAAAATAGGCCCAAGCAGATGACTTCAGGCCTTCCTAGGGTGACTTCAAGTCCTGCGTTTGAATATGAAATTACATATTTTGATAAATTTTTTTATATATTAATATATTTATTAAATATTATTTAATATATTAATTTATATTAATCAAATATAAAAAATCATCTCTTTATATTTTTTGAAATCATGTTGGCAGAAATATTTTTTTAACTGAAATATTTTTTCTTTCTTTATCTTACGTTTTTTAGTCGATTCTTATAATATATTATTTTAAAATGAAAAGTCTGAAAAAGCAGATTCAGATATCTTAGAATTCGTTACTGAGAAAGAGAAAGATAATACTTGACAGGAGGGGTATAAGAGAAAATTTACTAAAATGTATACGTTCTTTTGATAAAAATGAAATCCTGATACGTTTTTTTTTTTTTTTGTAAATACTAATTCTCATATGTGTCCTTCGAAAAAAAAGCCGAATCAATTTACATCTCTAATCGATTAATAAATTAATTAAAATCAGATGTCACACGTAATCGTGCACACAAAGGCACGGAGCACATGTTCATACGAGCACATACTCATTATGAGCACTTATTGAATTCAACTGCTATGGCCAAGCAGGAACGATAGTTAATGATCTCTCAAACATTCATGATACTTAGTTATGATAAGTTCTGTAAAAATTTTCTTCCTAAATAGATTGTGTAATTATAAAATATTAGACTTTTAAATCATCGTCGTTCAACAATGATGAAAAAATTTCGTGAATTCAAATCGATAATTTTAAATTCGTCGTTACTCAATATGATGAATAAAATTTTAATTCACGTGGCTACTCGTGAATCCTATATGATGAGGTTGAATAACCTGTAGCAGGATACATGGGCTGAAGAAGCTGAGTCACAAGATGTGGCAAGTCCAAGCGACTCCCCTTTCAGAGCTTCCGGGATCCTCTCGGGAAGAGGAGCCTCCAGGGCCCTGTAAACACCAAAAAGAATTAGGATATCTCCACAATAACATAATATTGTCCACTTTGGACCTAAGCTCTCATGGTTTTGCTCTTGGGCTCTCCCAAAAGATCTCATACCAATGGAGATATCAAATTCCTTATAAACCTATGATCTTTCCATGTGTTATTCAATGTGGGACTAAGTTTGCACTCTTGCAACAAACGGAAACCCTTTCCGTTCTTGATGTCTGATCCACCAGGACTTTCTGGCCCTCGGTCCATCTGACCTACTAGGACTTCACCACCTAGCCGCAACTAGAACTAGTCCTCTTTAATCAAGACACGAGAGCCCACATATCCTTTATGTAAGGCTTAACGCACATAGTTAGATCTGGATGAGCAACCTGGCTCTGATACCAATTTGTAAGGACCAAAAGGAATTAAGATATCTCCACAATGGCATAATATTGCCCACTTTGGACATAAGCCCTCATGGTTTTACTCTTGGACTCTCCAAAAAGGCCTCATGCCAATGGAGATATCAAATTCCTTATAAACCTATGATTTTTCCATGTGTTATTCAAAGTGAGACTAAGTTTGCACTCTTGCAACCGCTAACAGGCCCCCCGCGGTAAATACATCCTGAAAATCAAATCGGAAAACCCCTCCCGAGATCACCCCGGGAAGTCAGGTCCTGAGACCACCTCGGGGAAGCGGTGCGCCCGGGAACTCTTGGGCCAAAAGACCCCGAGATCACCTCGAGGAAGCAGAGCCCAAGCAGCATCCGACCTCAAGTAACAGTCCCCTCTCTTTTTCTCGAATCTGTGGATAAGCATCCCCATTATTGCAGAGTCATCACGACCCTCAAATATCGTAACGGGTCACACATAATGACGGCGTGGACTGTTTCAAGGACTATCCTATAATCGAAAAAATAGGATGCCCTCATCGTCCCGCGTAAAGTCAGACGGCTGCCCAGCGGAAATGCGACTGCCCAGAAACTGCAGTTGCTGGTCATTGGCCTGCGCCTCTCTGATCCTGGACCTGATAGCTGACTGCGCAACCATAGTCACCAGCAAACCCCTCTCTGTCTGGGACCGCTCCTCTAATCCCAGCTCTGATACCAAATAAATTGTCACGCCCCGAGGAGTCGCTCGTCCGATACTGACCAGACAGCTACTCCCTCATCCCGGCGGACAATCGAAAAACCAGATCACCACGACTACCTCAGCCTGCTTGTACTGCAGCTTATAGAGCTGGAACAAGCGACTATATAAAGAGAAAACGAAAACGACGACAAAGCTGCGTACCGGTACGACTTACGACAAAACCAAAATGGAATTGAGGCCTCCATGGCACACAAAAGTACAACTATACTGCCGTAAAATGGACGACACAACAGAGCACAACATATAACAGCGAAAGTGAAAAGAAACAAAACGAATAAAGGAAAGGCTACCAACATGTACCACAACCAAACCACAAGACAACCGCGGAATCGTCTCGGAGACACATGAACTGGGACAGGCTGCTGGACAATCCAGACGATCATCCTGAAAAGAGAAAAAAAATAGAGCTAACGGGGTGAGTCCTAAGAACTCAGCGAATACAGTCTAATATGCACAGGAAGAAATACTAGCAGTAAGTCACTATCTACCACAATAATAAACATAAATGCAGTAAGAAGGAAATGCAGAGCTGAACCATAAGAAACAAGTACATACCTACCTGCGTCGATCCAAACCCGGTAGTATGCATGTCAACCAAGTGCAGCAATCAAGTGCAGCAAACACAACCAAGTGCAAAGATGCAGAGCATGCTCATGATGCAACATGGGTCACCCCTGACGCCAGTCGGTCTGGGTCGCGGAATCACGCGAACCGAGTGGGTAGGGCTCTGACCTGGTCTTCCCTGCACGAACAGACGGTCTATGAGGTGGTACACGCGAGACCGAATGGGTAGGGTCGGAGACCATGAACGTACCCCGCCATCGGGTGAAGTAACGCTCTAAACGTCCCTCGCTATCATCGGATAGGTAGGGGACCTGCTGCAGCGCCGGGGACCGCCAACAGGACTGCACGACAGGTCATGTGGCAGGTCTGACGGCCCATCTCAACCACTAGGGGAGTCGAAGGTCGCCTACATATGCCCCTACACGAGTAGCAAGTACGACGGTCCATCTCAACCTCCAAGGAGTCAAAGGTCGTCCACCTATGCTACGTGCACAATAATGCATGTCACTATCCCATGCATCACCCGTTATTTAACCCTACTGTCAACTACATGATGTGCAGTAGTCCAAGTAGCCGGTATGCACCAATACCTAAATCCTAGCGTAAGGTATAAGGTAAACTGTGCATCACCAATCCATACAGAAATAGTAAGCAGTAACGCTAACGAATACAACTACCGAAGCAAGAGTACAGAGATAAAGATATCAGATATTCCTACTGCTAACTATATATATCTATGCATAAAAAAAGGTACCCGCCTCGATATGAAGAAGTCCAGGCGTCGAGAACCCTCCGTCCAAAAATAATATCCGCGGCAAGAGGACTAAGTCAATGTCCTGGATCAAAGAGCAAAATTCATAAGTGAACATTCCAACAAATTCTTCACTAAACATACCCCTAGATTAATTAGGGTTAATTATAATTAATTAATCCCAATTAATCCCTAACTTCCTAGCCAATAAACCACCTAGATTAATTAGGGTTAATTATAATCAATTAATCCCCAATTAATCCCTCATTTATGATCCCATTCAAACCCAAAAACAAAACTATATATCTTGTGATCAGATTAAATCCCCAATTCGGCAGAGATCACATAAAAGAACAAAACATATCCAAAAGGTCTGAAGAACCCTAACTGTATCACTAACACAGAGCAATCAAACCCATATAAATGACAAACCAAAGCTTAGCACCGAATCTTGATGAAAACAGAATCAAATTCTGGATCCACCGTAGCATACCACAACAGATCTAAATCAGAGCATTACATGGATCAGAAACTAACTTAACCAAGAACAGATCTAAAGCAATAAGAACAAGACCTACACCTACACTGATCGAATCCAGCCATGATCAGAAAATACGAGAACAATCAGGAAACCATCACACAGAGCACAAAACCAATTCGTGATCAAGACCTACAACAGAACAAAACCCAACTCAAACGAGATCGCAACACCAAATGTTCACGGCAGACACCAAGAGTCCAACACAGGATTAGAATGAGATTTCCGAATCCAAACATCCACAGAAACACAGAGGATGAAGAGCAGAGTAATCAAGATCTTACCTCCCAGCGCACACGCGCGTGGATCAACCTCCGCTCCAATCGACTCCGAATGGAAGTTAGCAGATCAATCAGCCCTGACCCAGCTACCCACTCATCTGCCAAGAACAGAGAAGGAGGAAAGATAAATCACGCATAGCCCTAAATCGCAGATTCAACTCAAAATCTACCGACGGTGAGGATAGGAAACCTAAATCCCCAAAACACGATCTCGGTTCACGATCAGAAAACCGATTGAAATCGACTTGCGATCTACCTAGAGGATCACGATTAGAAACCAGGGATCGGAGATTAGGTTGAGATTTCACAGCTTACCTCCTCGAAGATGCCGGCGACGACGCGATCTGCCAGGGGACGCAATCTGCTAGAGGAACGGTTCAAGAATCCTCCCCGTTGTCGACTATCCCCGGCGGCACGAGCTAAGGGGTCGCCGGCGCTGGTTCCGTGGCCCGAAGGTGGCGGCGAGAAGAAGAAAACGAAGAAGAAGGCGAAGACGCGAGAGAGAGTGAAAGAGGGAGAGAGAGTTCGGGCGGTGATGGTTTCTATGGAAACGAGGGGAAAAAAGGAATTAAATATACCAAGGCATATTTGCATCTCACCCCTCCAATTTCCGAAATCCTCACAGACGCCCTTACTTCAGAAATTTTATGTTTCACCCCTTGGAAATTCCCAGATTCTCACATCCTCCCCCACTAACAAAAATTTGGTCCCCAAATTTATCATCTACATGTAACAGATACTATCATACAGTACCAAACAACTGAACAGAAGATATACAGTATATATGTACTGAATAAAATAACTCACGCGTACCTCAAGCAAATAAGTGGGGGGTAGCGAGCTCGGATGGAATCCTCGAGCTCCCAGGTCGCCTCGGCATCCGAATGGTGCTGTCATCCGACCTTAACCAGTCGGATTGCCTTGTCCGCAATCGACGCTCCTCGTACTCCAAGATCCGTACCGGAACCTCCTCATAGGTAGCATCTGGCTGCAGCGAACCTGGTACCTCGGATAGAATGTGTGCTGGGTCGGCTACGTATCTCCTCAACATAGAGACGTGGAACACATCATGCACTCCAGCCAATGAAGGAGGAAGTGTCAGACGGTAAGCTACAGCTCCGATCCGCTCCAAAATCTGAAAGGGTCTAATATACCGCGAAGCTAGCTTACCTCTGAGTCCGAATCTCTTCACCCCTTTCGTGAGTGAAACACGAAGAAACACATGGTCACCTGTCGAGAACTCCAGGGGTCTCCGTCTCTGATCAGCGTAACTCTTCTGGCGATCCTGTGCCTCTGACATCCTCCGTCTGATAGTGCGTACAAGCTCCGCCTCCTGCTGAGCTCTCTCTAGCCCAAGCAGCTGGGCCTCCCCAACCTCCTCCCAGAGGGTGGGTGTCCGACATGGCCTACCATACAACGCCTCATACGGCGCAATCTGAATCGCCGAATGATAGCCGTTGTTGTAGGCGAACTCCACCAAGTGTAAATGATCCTCCCAACTGCCTCCGGAATCCAGAACACATGATCTCAACAAGTCCTCCAATGTCTGAATCGTACGCTCTAACTGACCGTCTGTCTACGGGTGAAATGTCGTACTAAACCAAAGCTCCGTCCCCATGGCCCTCTGCAAGCTCTGCCAAAAACGGGAGGTGAATCGAGGATCTCTGTCCGATATAATACTCAGGGGTACTCCGTGCAATCTGACGATCTCTCGACAATATAACTCCGCTAACCTATCGAGAGTATTCATCCTCCGAATAGTTAAGAAATGTGCCGATTTGGTTAATCAATCAACGATCATATAAATAATTTCTAATATTATATATAATATTAGCTCGATCCGGAGAGGAAGAATCTTTAATAGGAATTAAAGTGTCATAATATAAAGTTAACATTCCTTGTAAAACTTTTAATTTAAATCTAGGATCTAAAGCAATACAATTAAATAAATTTCAGGAATAAAATAAAAATATTTTCTCATTTAATTTTCATAGCTAATATACATAAAGTTAAAGCTTCATTATTTACATGTTCATTTAATATTAATTCTATACTACAAAAATTCACTAAAATTAAATGAGCAGTGGGATAATAAACACCGGAAAGTTGTTTAGTTGCATCCTTAAAAACTTTTAAAATTTCATAAATATTACTACAAATATTCCATTGTTGTGAAAATAAATATATATTAGTATTACTATTTTGTGCAAAAAAAATAAACATAATAAATTTTTATATTGAAATGAATCTTGTAATAATTGATATGTTGAATTCCAACGTGTTGGAACATCACATGGAAATTTTTTAGGTCTCATTCCATTAGCTTTACAAAATCTACCCCATTGTTTCATCATATATGGATGGGACCATAAGTATGAAATTGCGATTATAATTGGTTGAATATAATTTTGTAAAAGTTTTAATCCATCTTGAACACATAAATTTAAAACATGACATACACAACGACTATGAAAAAATAAACCACCAATAACAGGTTGACAAATAAACTTTAGTTCATCTATAGAAGCGGTATTAGAACTAGCATTATCGAATGATATTGAAAATATTTTATGAATCAATCCATATTTTTCTAAAATTAAGTGTAATAATTGTGTAATGTTATGAGCAGTATGTGATTCATCAAAAACCCTATAAGCTAACAATGTTTTTTAGAGGATCCAAGAATTATCAATCCAATGGCATGTCACACCCATATAAGAATGAGTTTGTCAATGATCACTCCAAATATCGGAACATAAAGAAACTTTATTATTTAATTTACTAAATTCATCAATTAAATTCTTTTTTCTTTGTTTTACTAATTTTTTTAATTGTACGAGTAAGCGTAGTCCTAGGTACACATTTAGCAGCATGATTAAGAAATTCTTTACAAAAATCTTCAAATATGCATTTAGATCCAAAATTAAAAGAAAGATGTTCTATGAAAATAAATTTAGCTAATGATTCTCTTAATTTATTATCCGGATATAAAAATAAACCAGAATCAGTACTACTACCACTAGAAAATCTAGATAATTGTGTTTGAGAGCGGTCAAGCTCATCTTCCGTCGGATGCTTCGTTTCTACATGTCGTTTCAACAACCCATAGCCAGCGGCAGCTTGGAATTTGTAGGAAGCATTGCAATGCTTGCATTTTGCACGCAATTCTCCCGACGGAAGTATGACATTCTCAAAATGTTTAGTGAAAATAGAAGATTTTAAATCAGGATTTTTTCGAACCTTAGAATTAATCGCATCGGTACTTCCTTGCGTTTCGGGGATCGGAGGGCGTTGGGGTTGAGCCTCGGTCTCATCATCGGTGGATTGAGTTTGAAGGTTGGGATCCTCGTACGCTATTTCTTTTCCCCTCCGAGATCGAGATGATGAAGCTCCGTGACCACCTTCCATTATCGTCGAAAAATGAAGAACGCAGAGAGAAGTTGAGACTTGAGATTTGAGAATGAGATATTGAGAGAAGAGAAGATGTGTGTGAAAATGATGAAATGAACTCCATATTTATAAAGTTTGGATCATAAAGGTCACTAAATCATAGTCATTGATCAAAAACGGTCAAATGATCTCAACCGTCGAAAAAACCAAAAAAACCATCCCAACGGCGGTTCGGTGTCGTTGGAACCAGCGGTTCAGTGTCGTTGGAACCGACGGTTAACCGCCGGTTCGGCGATTTTGGCTACGTCTAACCGTAACCGGCCTGGCATCCTGCCGGGCCGATTCCGGTTCGGCCCGGCGAACCGGGTCAACGGGTCAACCGGCCCATTGACCCGGGTCGGGTCCAGGCCGGGTCCGGGCTGGACCCAGCCCGGGGTCAGGTCTAGCCGGATAATCTCCGGCGTGTTCCCCTAACACTCGTGTTGATTTCACAGAGCGTAGAGTTTCTCTCCTAACGTCAACATCCGCGTGGGCTGAACCCTGATAGCTGATCGTCACCGTTGACTCCTTTCGGAACACTATGTATTAATATTGGACTACACCTTACGAATTTGGTTAAGCTCATTTTCATTGAGAGAAAGATTATAAATATATTAAGTAATATTTTCTTGATTTAATTTACACAAATACGTTTATTTTCTTTATACTTGACGTAAGAAAATAATAATGGGAGATTCACCACTTCATGGACAATGATGGTGCTCTAATATTCATCTCAATTCTCATCGTATAGCCAGCATGTAATCTTGAGATTTAAAAATTAAATTTTATTTGAGTCATTATCCATCCTTTCGACGTATTAATCCTATTATCTAAGTTAATAATCTCTATCATTTATCTCCTTATATTGGCTTTGAAAGTGAGACGGATTTAATAGTGTAGCCTGGAATGATAGCCCACCAGAGCCAAAATATCATCTGAATGTTTTTCTGGACTAAAAATCCTTTCTTTTGATTTAAAAATTTATAATAAGTAGTGTAAATAAGTAAAATAGTGGTGTAAAGAGATAAAATTAATGTAAATTTCTATTGGACCCCTAGGCTATAGCCCGGGTATGTCAAAATTGGGCTCCTCCCTTGGACAGATTAATGAAGATACTGAACTAGCCAATCATTTTTGTCATCTTAATTTTTATAATTAAAAAAATAATTATTTTAAATATTATAATATCTTTAAATTTTATTCATTTTTTATTTACAGATGTTATAGAGTGTGATCGGAATGGACTAAAGCCCTCAATCAAGATCCGTCAGAGAAGAAAGAGCGATTGATGTTACAGTAGGGATGATTGCTCTGAGCCCTAACAGAATGATAGAGTCTCAATCGTGAAGGAGCGGTGAGCCATGATTAGCATCCAGGGAAATAGAGCAGAAGAAACTTCGTGAAACTCCTTGTTGTCTTATTTTTTTTTTTTTTAAGAAAATGAAAAATTCTGCTACCTCTCGTCGAAAATTTTATCTGGATTCAACCTGTGAGATGGAACGGTCTGGCCTACTTATAACTGCTTTAAAAGTTAAAAATATATTTTGTTTCATTTTGCATTTTTAACTTAGAATATTCTATTGGTAAAAAATCATTAACCAACGTGGTCGGCAGGATTCGAACCTGCGCGGGCAGAGCCCACATGATTTCTAGTCATGCCCGATAACCACTCCGGCACGACCACAAGTGTTGGATAAATCGTAAATATCTATATTTGTTATATTTGTATTCCTCAACGTGCTTCCCAAGTATCCGTCGAATCCAGTGACTACTGGGCGCGCAAGCCTGGTCAATATGCAATAAGAATTCGGTAGCTTCCCCCAACCTCGTCTTCTACTATCTTATCCGCCAGCACCAGTCATCAATATTGTGGGTTTGTTTGTTGGTATGTTTAACATTTGGAAACAGTGAGAATAAGCATCAGTTTGTATGCCACACCTCGTCGAACGATTTAACTCAATTGACGCAAACAACATAGCAGCCACTCATGCGTGAGACCAGCTCATACTGAAACTTAATAAGCAAGTTTGAGGCCTTGTTTTGTTAAAAAGAAAAAGAAAAACAGTAGGTAAGTTTGCTCCATGCATCTTCAGTTAGATTGAAAAGGAAATTAAACCAGTTGATCCAGGGCAACCACACAGCAGATAAGACACTGTTGAAGTTTAAATGTCATCTCCAGTTGATCCTAGCAATTTTTTCCCAAAATCCAAATAATCTATCATAAACAAAATGGAATTAGGGGGCAGTCATCAACAGCATAAGATAGTCTCGAAACTAAATACATGCCTCCAGGTTGGGCATCTTCGGAGTATCGAATACAAATTGCAATGAGAATTTTTCTTTTTTGTGCTCTCTGATGAATCGGTCATCGAGCTTAGGGTTTGTTCATGGTCTCGCTCTTTTATTGCTGCTGCAGCTTGGGCACTTGTATTGCTTGATATGCTCAGCCTTTGCAGGTGTGATCCTGACGCACTTTCCGTGGAACCACTTCTCACAGAGATCACAACATATCCAGAACTCATCATTCGCATAGTTGTCACCACAAGCACCACACAAGGTATTCTCGTGCTCCTCTTCCTCATCATCGTTATCTTCATCTTTGGGAGTTTGCATCTTTAGTGACTTCAGTGACTCTGCGAGTTTTGGCTGTCCAGAGGTTCAATGGCGTGAGATAGTTGAACACTAGCATAAACACAAGGAAATGACAGCAGTAATAGTAATAAATTTAAATGGGCAGATTTGACTATGCCTTCTTGGAACTAGATTTGTTGCTCTTACTGCTTCCGTTGGAGGTCTTTTCTCTGGACTGCTTTTTGGCAGTTCCAGTTACAACTTCATATATAGTAGGGAGACTGTTAATCATATTGTGTAACCGCATCCTGCAGGGTTATTTGGGGAGACCGGAAACCATAAGAGGATTAATTTTTAAAGTTAACTTTTTAGCATTAAAAATTAAATTCATATCCAGATGATGCAGCTCGATGACAACTACACAAAATTAGCAGTCAAGCCCATGGTACTAATTTCAAAATGAAATACTTTTGTCTATAGTGGCTAACAGTGTAGAGAATGAAACACTTGGCACTCTATCTCCGGAATGTGAATCATAAATATAGTACATTGTTCACAGAAAAAAAGTGTTTATTGTTTGGACTTAAGTTCTAATACAAAGTAGAAAGATCAAATTAATCAGATTTGAATACAATGAGGAAGGTTTAAACAGGTCTATATAAGCAAGGGAAGGACAAAAAGATTGTCTTATAGTCATTTTTAATTGCATGCAATGCATGAATACAATGGACTAGAATCTGCAAGTGGTTGATATATGGAAAAGCAAAGAAATAACAGATGAACTAATCCTAGAAGAAATGACTATCAGCACAAACAACTGAATCAGGGAAGTTTAGAGCTAGGTGGCCTAAGAATGACAACTAGAGACGATGTACTTAGACGATCGATAAAAATCCCTATTAGACAATGTGAAATTATGATAAATACGCACATTAAACGAGGGAGAGGAAAGCAAAAAAAGACTTGGTTGGCAACAATAAAACAAGATAAATTTAGATGATGATATAATAGGGGTAATAGGGGGCAGAGCCCAATGGCATAAAAGGATCCATATAGCCGACCTCATCTAGTAAGATAAGGCTTGGTTGTTGTTGTCGTCATCGTCTTCTAATTAAAAAAAAAATCGCTGTTTATCACTAGTTCACTTAGACTGTTTGCAATCCTATGATCAAGAACATGAAGAATATACGCATAGCAAAACTTAGGATGATGACAAGGACAAGCCTTGTATCTCAGGTATTTGGTATAGGTTCGTGAACCTTATGCCCTATCTTTTGGCTAAAAGGTTCAAAGAGTAACTAGGAATCATATTCTCATTTTCTCCCCACATTATTTCAATTTTTTCTGGACATCCATACAAGAAAATCCCGGCAACTTGAAGAAAAAAAATGATACGCCACGTAAATCTTCCATTCCACTAAACTCTCTTTCTACACATCATCGCAATGACCACCCTTCCCCCATATGAATAAATAAGATTTAATAATCTTAACTCTGTTCCAACAAAAGATGTTAGACGGTCAATGTGACAATTTCTCAATAACATCAATTGAAAACACCAGAAGACTTGAAGCACTGTAATCAATAATGAAAATTACATAATAAATAAAAGCTCGACTAGTTATTTAATTTGTTCAAACATAAAAAAATGAGTTAAATCAGCCATGAGAAACCAAAAGAATCATGATGTGTGTATGTATATTGACAAAAATGAAGTTCAGTTTAACTAGTTAGACTACAAAGAAACACACAATGGCTAAATCACTAAAAAAAATATTACCAAAGGTCAAAGGCAAAAAATTCTCACTGGAGAACAGAGTAAGCCAGCATGCTGTATCCATGAATAAGCAAGGAAATTTCAATGATAAATACAGAATAAATCATGATAAGTTTCTTACAGCCCTTTGTTAGTCAATTAAGAAAGCTATTAAAATGTATATAATGCAAATCAAACACCAAATTGCAACCACCTGAAAAAAAATAATGAAATAATAAAAGAGTTTTCCTTTTAATCCCAATCATATTAACTTGCATATGCATGAGGCAAACATTCTAGTAAAATTAATGATACATAGAATCATATACTCAAGGGTATTAAAAAGTGGTTCTAGATGTGCATTCAAATATTAATGATATAGAATCATATACTAAAGTTTACAATCATTTATTTTAATCATATTCCACATTATAACACATACTAAAAATCACTAAACAACAACAACCAAGCCTATCCCACTAGGCACTAAAAATCACTAAACACATAACAATAAAGAATATAAAATATTTCACATTGCAACTAATAAAACAAAATTCACAAAAAAATATTAAAAAAACATAAGACTGCATTGCAAAATTAGTGTCATCATACTCTAATATCAAAATATAAAGAAAGATAACTAGTGGCATGCACTCATGTTAGCAATAAAGTAAATTCATAACTAATAAATAACAATCAAGACTAGTTCTCTAAGGGAATAGGACAAAAAACTACAAAAAAAAAATTGTCCATCAAATTTCTTCTCTTAATCACCTACCTCATTTCCTTCCTTATAATTAATCTTTTCATAAATCTTCACTTATAGCAAGACCAACCAGCGTAGACCTTCTCCTTGCTTGAGAATGTTCATTTGCTCCCAAGTCTGTAACTATAACCCATGTCAAGAATAATTCAAGAACTACATCTACATCTTCATTTATTCATTAGCACGAGTGGCACCTTTAGACTTCAAAGGATGTTTTCCTTTCTCATTATTCCACCATACATAAATCTCATTGTTGGCCTTTTATCTGCATCAACAATATTTAATATCTTCACTAATAGCAAAAATAGAATTCACACCTAACCAAATGTATGTGTGCATCACAATAGTGTTTGATTTGTTGCCTTATACCATTTGTAATACACCCACTCACCTAAAGAAATCATCTTCATTAACTTTCTTAACTTTTCACTCACATCTCTTAAAGGTTACAATGAAAGAAAATTACGATTAAGTTAAGCTCATACAAAAGCCCTTCTTTTTAGTCAAGTGGTCATGCTCAAAGTCTTATTATCAATGTATATGAAACCAGTCTTTTGCCTTTTCAACAATATCTTAGCCTTTTTTTTAATTACCAATCTCCTCGAATATTAAATCAATAGTGTAGGTTGCATAAGGGCACCAGAATGTGTGTGAGCATTCCTCTTTCATCAACATTTAAATAGCTAATTGATTTTGTAGCATTACAATAGACCCAATGTGGCACGACCCTTCCACCTAGAGCTTCATGCACCAGACTGCCCTTTTTATTATTTTGTCCATATGTGGAATGCACTCTTCCCCAACCTCTATGCATTCATCAACAATGTTAAAAATATATTTCTAGGAGTTCTTAGATCATCAATGAACTTCAAGAAACATATGCCTAATACACAATTTAAGCACAAATTCATAATACTTCTGCCCTTCTAATATGTCTACACATCAATCATAATAGTGCAATCAATTTTTTTCCAAGCATCCTTATGAGCTTGAAAATCTTCTATGATATTTGCCACTTCTTTCTCAAATAAAGGTTCACCTAGCTCATAAAGAGTTGGGCCTCTATAGCCCATACCATATTAACTAATTGTCTCTACCATTAGTGAGGAAAGAAAACCACCTAGCAACGTACTGGTTGACTCTCTCCCCTATCTTCCTTAGCTAATTTATATTTGATACTATTTTGCTTCAATGAAACTTGTGATGCCATAAGCATTTCTAGATCACTAACAGTGGATCGATCCATTAGGCCTTGGCCTTTTACTACTCACTTCTTGGATTTCTTCATCCCTTTTGCTCGTTATTCTTTGAGCAATTTTGCATAGCCATTCTTGTTTTTCGTTGGCTCCATGTATATGAGGATCATTGTCTTAAGCTTTAAATGCTATCTTTTGACAATATGCAACACAAAATTTGCACGCCGCAGTTTTAAATTCCTGTTAGGAAGATATCCATAATTCTAAGTCGAATCAATTGACTCAAATAGTTTATGGCAATCCAAAGTATTGTCTTATGTTGAGGTGTTTTATTAATTCACTAAACAATACACAAAATACAACAAAAAATAGAGCGATTTAATCAAAAGATTTAAAATGGGAAATAAAACAAGTGAAATAAGACACTACAAAAACATAATTTTTTAGGGACGAAAGTTGGCAACGAATAGTTTTTGTTGCAGATTTGCGACAAAATTTGCAACAAAAAAAATATTCGTCCCAAATTAGCAACAAATTTGGCGACAAATACTTTTTGTCGCAATTTAGCGTCAAAAACATTTTCGTTGCAAAATTTGTTGCAATTTGGCAACAAATTTGGCGACGAATGATATATTCGTTGCAGATTTGCAACGAACCCATTATCGTCGCAAAAAAGCAACGAATTTTGCAACAAATATTTGTTGTTGGAAATTTGCAACGAATTAATTTGTCGCAATATTGCAACGAAATATATTTGTTGCAAATCTCCAACGAATTTTGCAACGAAAATTTTTTTATTGTTAGTTCCGAATTTGGGATGAAAATTATGATGAAAATTTTAAGGTCATGTATTTTTTTAAAAAAAAATCTGATTTTTGCAACGAATTTAATTTTCGTTGCAGATTTACAACGAAATCTGCAACGAAAATTTTCATTGCAGATTTGCAACGAAAATTTTCGTTGCAGATTTGCAACAGATCTGCAACGAAAAAGTTTCGTTGCAGATTTGCAACGAAAACTGTTCGTTGCAGAATGTGAATTTTTTATAATATAAGAAAAACTAATAAAATATCGTAGAAGGCCTTACGGAGGTCGGATCGAGACGAAACCAGTTTCTATGAGTCCGTATCAACTTCCCCATCGAACTAGCGGTCTCAAACAAAAATTTTACTGAATAAATTATTTTTCATATTTAATATTATAGGTAGGTCAAGAAGTTAGAAAAAAGGATTAAAGTTAGAAGTATAAAATTGATTCATATTTGGAAATTTGATATTTACTGAATCTCTATCAAAAATTGCATTCGAGGTCGTCAACGTGATCATGAGATCGTCACGGTCCCATAGGAACTTGTTTTTTTAAATCCGAGGTTCGTAGGGCGATCTACGAATTTTTGAAGGTCCTCTATTTTTTAAAAAAAAAAGAATAGAATTTTGCAACGAAATTTTGTTGTTGCCGATTTGCAACGAATAGGGTTTTTTGTTGCAGATTTGCAACAAAATCTGCAACGAATGGTAAATTCGTTGCTAATCTGCAACGAAAAATTGATTCGTTGCAAACTTTTTTTTTGCAAAAATTATAAAATATCGTAGAAGGCCCTACGGAGGTCGGATCGAGATGAATCGAGTTTCTATGAGTCCGTATCGACTTCCGATTGAACTAGCGGTCTCAAACAAAAGTTTTACTGAATAAATTATTTTTCATATTTAATATTATAGGTAGGTCAAGAAGTTAGAAAAAAAGATTAAGGTTAAAGTATAAAATTGTTTCATATTAGGAAATTTGATATTTACTGAATCTCTATTAAAAATTGCATTCGAGGTCGTCAACGTGATCATGAGATCGTTACGGTCCCATAGGAACTTATTTTTTTGAAATCCGAGGTTCGTAGGGCGATCTACGAATTTTTGAAGGTCCTCTAGTTTTTTTTAAAAAAAACAAAATTTTGCAACGAAATTTTTTCGTTGCAGATTTGCAACGAATAGGGTTTTTTGTTGCAGATTTGCAACGAAATCTGCAACGAATTTTAAATTCGTTGCTAATCAGCAACGAAAAACAGATTCGTTGCAAACTTTTTTTTTTTTTGCAAGACTTATAAAATATCGTAGAAGGCCCTACGGAGGTCGGATCGAGATGAAACCAGTTTCTATGAGTCCGTATCGACTTCCCCATCGAACTAGCGGTCTCAAACAAAAATTTTACTGAATAAATTATTTTTCATATTTAATATTATAGGTAGGTCAAGAAGTTAGAAAAAAAATTAAGGTTAAAGTATAAAATTGTTTCATATTAGGAAATTTGATATTTATTAAATCTCTATAAAAAATTGCATTTGAGGTCGTCAACGTCATCATGAGATCGTTATGGTCCCATAGGAACTTGTTTTTTTGAAATCCGAGTTTCGTAGGGCGATCTACGAATTTTTGAAGGTCCTCTAGTTTTTTTTTAAAAAAACAAAATTTTGCAACGAAATTTTTTTGTTGCAGATTTGCAACGAATAGGGTTTTTTGTTGCAGATTTGCAACGAAATCTGCAACGAATTATAAATTCGTTGCTAATCAGCAACGAAAAACAGATTCGTTGCAAACTTTTTTTTTGCAAGACTTATAAAATATCGTAGAAGGCCCTACGGAGGTCGGATCGAGACGAAACCAGTTTCTATGAGTCCGTATCGACTTCCCCATCGAACTAGCGGTCTCAAACAAAAATTTTACTAAATAAATTATTTTTCATATTTAATATTATAGGTAGGTTAAGAAGTTAGAAAAAAAAATTAAGGTTAAAGTATAAAATTGTTTCATATTAGGAAATTTGATATTTATTGAATCTCTATCAAAAATTGCATTTGAGGTCGTCAACGTGATCATGAGATCGTTACGGTCCCATAGGAACTTGTTTTTTTGAAATCCGAGTTTCGTAGGGCGATCTACGAATTTTTGAAGGTCCTCTAGTTTTTTTAAAAAAAATCAAAATTTTGCAACGAAATTTTTTTGTTGCATATTTGCAATGAATAGGGTTTTTTGTTGCAGATTTGCAACGAAATCTGCAACGAATTTTAAATTCGTTGCTAATCAGCAACGAAAAACAGATTCGTTGCAAACTTTTTTTTTTGCAAGACTTATAAAATATCGTAAAAGGCCCTACGGAGGTCGGATCGAGACGAAACCAGTTTCTATGAGTCCGTATCGACTTCCCCATCGAACTAGCGGTCTCAAATAAAAATTTTACTGAATAAATTATTTTTCATATTTAATATTATAGGTAGGTCAAGAATTAGAAAAATAGATTAAGGTTAAAGTATAAAATTGTTTCATATTAGGAAATTTGATATTTACTGAATCTCTATCAAAAATCGTATTCGAGGTCGTCAACGTGATCATGAGATCGTGACGGTCCCATAGGAACTTGTTTTTTTGAAATCCGAGTTTCGTAGGGCGATCTACGAATTTTTGAAGGTCCTCTATTTTTTAAAAAAAATAATAGAATTTTGCAACGAAACTTTTTCGTTGCAGATTTGCAACGAAACCTTTTCGTTGCAGATTTGCAACGAATAGGATTTTTTGTTGCAAATTTGCAACGAAATCTGCAACGAATGGTATATTCGTTGCTAATTAGCAACGAAAAACAGTTTCGTTGCATACTTTTTTTTTTGCATCACTTATAAAATATCGTAGAAGGCCCTACGGAGGTCGGATCGAGATGAAACCAGTTTCTATGAGTCCGTATCGACTTTCCGATCGAACTAGCAGCCTCAAACAAAAATTTTACTGAATAAATTATTTTTCATATTTAATATTTTAGGTAAGTCAAGAAGTTAGAAAAAAAAATTAAGGTTAGAAGTATAAGATTGTTTCAATTTAGGAAATTAGATATTTAATGAATCTCTATCAAAAATCGAATTCGAGGCCATCAACATGATCATGAGATCGTCACGGTCTCATAGGAATTTGTTTTTTTTAAATCCAAAGTTTGTAGGGCGATCTACGAATTTTTTAAGGTCCTCTATTTAAAAAAATCAAAATTTTGCAACGAAAATCTTTTGTTGCAGATTTGCAACGAATGTGGTTATTCGTTGCAGATTTGCAACGAAATTCGCAACGAAAAAATAAATCATTGCAAATTTGCAACGAAAAACATGATTCGTTGCAGATTTTTTTAAAAAAAATAAGAATGGATTATTAAATATCGTGGAAGGCCCTACGGAGTTCGGATTGAGACGAAACGAGTTTCTGTGAGTCCGTATTGACGTCTCGATCGAACTAGCGGGCTCAAACAAAAATTTTACTGGAGTAATTTAATTTTAAAATTTAAAATAATAGGTAGGTGAAGAAGTTAGAAAAAATGATTAAGGTTAAAAGTATAAGATTGGTTCCTATTAGGAAATGTGATATTTAGTGAATATTTATCAAAAATAGCATTCGAGGCCGTCATCGTGATCATGAGATCGTCACGGTCCCATAGGAACTTGTTTTTTTGAAATTCGAGGTTTTTAGGCCAGTCTACGAATTTTTTAAAGTCCTTTATTTTTTTTTAAAATAGTATTTTGCAACGAAAAACTTGATTCGTTGCAGATTTTTTTTATATAAAAAAGAATTGCCCTTGTTCTTAAATAAAAAAATTGGTGTTTGCAACAAATTAAATTCGTCACAGATTTGCAATGAATTTTGTTCGTTGGAAATTTGTTGCAAAAATCTAATATTTGCGACGAAAATGTTTCGTTGCGGAATTTGGACAAAATTTGCAACGAAATATTTTCGTTGCAAAATACCAATTATTGGCGCCACATTTGCCCTAGATTGGGAATTCCATTTCAACTCACGCGCGACTCCTCTCTCTCACGGGCGAAAAATTTCACCTCACTCGGCCGCAGCTCACTCCGGCGATTTGCTTCCTCACGCCACCTCATCCTCACGCGCACCTCACTCCGGCTATTTTCTCGTCGTTCCGGCAACTCGGTAGGTTTTATTCCTCTCTTTTTTTTCCCTTTCCCTTTCTTCTCCTTCTTCTCGCCAGTGGCTGTCCTTCTCGCCGGAGTTATTTTTTAAGGTCCTCTTTTTCTCGCCGGCGGCCTGGCCGCAGGCAGCCACGGCCGATCTCAGCCACGGCCGGATCGGCCTGGCCGTAGCGGCCATCTGCTTCTCATTCTTCTCGCCAGTGGCTGTCCTCGCCGGATCTGCTTTGGCACGGCCGGATCGGCCTGAACTGGGGCTGCCGGATATCAGTTTCTTGAATATCCTGTAGAAATTGATTTTTTTGTTACAAAAATGTAGACAAACTTTAAAGTAATTGACTAGATTATGAAGCTAAATTAGACATAAAGCCTAACCAGGATTTTGAATACTTTCAGAAAGAATGATGAATCGGTTTTTTCTTGCTATTTAGATCCTCAACAATGGGTTTAATCCGCGCTTTGTCAATAAGTATCTGCATAAAGAAGAAAACATGTCACCAGCTAGCTCAACAAAGTAAAAGAAATAATTTTTTTTTTCATATAATTTTTTCATATGTTACACGGTGGCATAATGTTGGCCTAAGAATTAATTTCTTTAATGCTCTGCTCTCAGTTTATCTTACTGATCAGATTTTTTTTTAATATTCTGTTTCAAAATTTTTGTTTGAGATCTGATCAGATTTTTTGAATAATAATAAACTTGGTTGTGCCATTTATCTTTCTGCTTAACAATTTTTCATTAATTCTGTTTCAAAAAAAAATTGTTTGAGATCTGATCTGATTAGATTTCTTTAATGTTAATTCTGTTTAAAAATTTCTGTTGCCTGAACATTGGTTGTGCCATTTATCTTAAGGTATTCTGTTTACGCATTCATGATTTAATACTTGATTAATGAGTATTTAGATAGTTAACAAAGCAACTGTTTATTTGTCACCAACTGATACTGGACCTTCTTAAGCAATCTTCTTAAATGTGTATATATTCTATCCTGATATAAAATTTTTAAAATGAGAAAAAACCCGAGTTGAGTCCCATCTTAGTGTTTTGGCAAGTTAGGATTACAGATATTTTCCTTTTGTTGATCAGATAATGATTGTTTTGGCAAGTTATTTTAATAATGATAGCATAATTATATTCTCTAATATTTTAATTTCATTTGTTGTTTTTTTGTAGCCCCTCTTTTTTAATGGGAATTTAATACATAATGACCATTAGTTTATCTGATTTTAAACAGACAAAATGCAGAATGAAAGAAGTTGGATGTATAATAAAAATTTACTAGATCGTCGGGGTTTAACTGATGAATTTATAACTGGATTGCGACAATTTATGATTTTTGCTTCTAGTAATGTTCAGTACATGGATGGCAATAAGATAAGGTGTCCGTGTAGAAAATGTCACAATGGAAAATTTTTTCTGCACGATAAAGTTGAAGAACATCTATGTAGATTTGGATTTACACCAAATTATTATAATTGGACATGTCATGGTGAACCATTCATAGCTGATGAGAATGTTGAGCAAAAACATACAAGTTTCAGTTAGTGACGATCGTAATTATTATAATCAGTTAAATCCATATCAGAGGATGGTATTTGATGCAGCAAGTCAGAATTTCATTCCGGATCCTCATGGTGCAAGTTCTAGCTATCCTCCATCAGTAGAACAAATGTTTACTACTTATACATCACCGTTGGAGGATCCGGGCGAACTACCACATGCTGATGAAACATATCTTCAATTTCAAAGTGTGTTGGGTGCTGCTGATGAACCTTTATGGGTTGGTTGTGATAGTCATACTAAATTATCTGCCACAGCAAGATTGTTGAATGTCAAGGCAGAACATAATGTGTCGCAAGATTGCTTTAATGATTTTGTTCAAGTTATGAAAGAGTTTTTACCACATGATCACATACTTCCCAGTGATTTTTATAGTATGAAAAAATTGGTCAAAGAATTAGGTCTTCCAGTGGAAAGAATTGATGTTTGCAGAGATGGTTGTATGCTATATTGGGGACATGATGGTGAAACAGATGTATGTAAATTCTGTAATCAAGCAAGGTATAAGAGCACCACGCGAAGTCAACAAAGACGTAAAGCATATAGCCAGCTGTTTTATTTGCCTTTAACTCCAAGGTTACAAAGGCTTTATGCATCTAAGGCAACAGCTGAACATATGACTTGGCATGCAAATCATCAGACAGAAGAGGGGTTAATGTGTCATCCATCAGATGGAGAGGCATGGAAAAATTTTGATAGAATATATCCAGAATTTGCAAAGGAGACTAGAAATATTAGATTAGGGCTTTGTGCAGATGGATTTGCTCCATTTGGGAAATCAGGACGAAATTATTCATGTTGGCCAGTTATTTTAACTCCGTATAATCTTCCACCTGGGATGTGCATGAAAACACCTTATATGTTTTTAACATTGGTTGTGCCTGGCCCGAAAAATCCGAAGAAGTTAATAGATATTTATATGCAACCACTGATTGCGGAATTGAAACAATTATGGGTTGAAGGTTTTCCGACCTTCGATGTTCATACAAATCAGACGTTTATGTTGAAGGCAGCTCTTCTTTGGACAATAAATGACTTTCCTGCTTATGGTATGCTTTCGGGTTGGAGTACTGCTGGGATCTTAGGATGCCCAATATGTATGGAAAGATCAAAGTCAATCAGATTGAAACATGGGAAGAAAGCTAGTTATTTTGATTGTCATAGACAATTTTTACCCATAGCTCATAATTCAGAAGGAATAAAAACGAATTCACTAAGAATAGAATTGAAAGAACACCACCACCATTGAGATTAACAGGCGAACAAATTTGGTACCGAGTGGTTAACTTTCCATCTGTTATTGAGGAACCACATGGTATAACATATGAGTATGGGAGTACACATAAATGGACTAAAAAGAGTATATTTTGGGATTTACCATATTGGTTTAATCTTATGTTTCATCATAATCTCGATGTAATGCATATTGAAAAAATGTTTTTGATAATCTGATTAATACAGTGATGGATATCAATGGAAAAACGAAAGATAATTTGAATGCAAGAAAAGATATGCGGCTCATTTGTAATAGACCTACTCTTGATGTTGATGAAAATAGTAGGGGACCAAAGCCAAAGGCAGTTTATACATTGAATAAGGCTCAAAAAGGTGTTGTTTGTGAATGGATAAAATCAGTGAAATTTCCAGATGGTTATGTCTCTAATCTTGGAAGATGTGTGGATATGAAGGAATATAAATTGAGTGGTTTGAAAAGTCATGATTGCCATATATTCATGCAGAGACTCATTCCTATTGCTTTTAAAGAAATATTACCAAATTTTGTATGGGGTGCCATTACGGAGTTAAGCATTTTCTTACATGATATTTGCTCAACAGTTTTGAAATATTCGCACATGGAGACGTTAGAAAGAGACATTCCGATAATTATGTGTAATTTGGAAAGGATATTTCCACCATCATTTTTGATTCAATGGAACATCTTTTGATTCACTTACCATATGAGGCAAAAGTTGGTGGACCTGTCCATTTCCGATGGATGTACCCATTTGAAAGGTAAAATGTTTATCTTTTATACTTTAACTATCTAATTTCATACAACTTTATTCATTTTAATATATATAATACATTTAATACAATTTATTTTATTACCAACAGATTCTTATATCATTTGAAGAAAAAAGTGAAAAATAAAGCACGAGTTGAAGCCTCTATTGTTAATGCATATATTGTCGAAGAAGTAACAACTTTTGCATCATATTACTTTGAGCCTCACGTGCATAGCAAACGACGAAGGCCAGGAAGAAATGATGAGGGACCTATTGATCCAAATTTGAAAGCTTTTTCAATTTATTTTTATCGACCAAGTGGACCATGTAAGCAGAGATATTTAACTGGCAAAGAATGGCGGGCAGCCCAAACATATATTTTACTGAATTGTCCGGAAGTATCATCCTATTATGAGTTAGTATATATTCTCAATATTTCTTATATTGTAACTTTCAAAATTCTAATTTGATTTTTTATGTTAGGATTTTTGAAAATTCATATCTGAATTGTCGCTGGAAGAGTTTNAACCATTAATTTTATGATTCATCATTATTTACACAGTCCAAGTATTGTCTATGATAATTAAATAAAAAAGTTAGTGGTGCAATGTAGTGTTATATGTTTGTATAGAAAATGTGACAAAGATTCAAAAACAAAGTTAAAAACAAAAGAATCGAGCAAATGATCAAAAGCAAGTTGTTCTAGACGTGATGCCATTTATTCATGAGTTTTATAGAAAAAAGAAAAGAAAGGATCGTACCTGGGATTTGAAAGAAGATTGTCCTTCCTTTTGACCTTTTGCAGATTTCAAACTTTTCTGCAAATAGGAAGCTATAAGAGGTACAGGGGGATGTTTCTCCTTGAGCTCAAAAGCACAAATAAGCTCCACAGCTTCAATAGTCATCTCTTTTCTAACATTTCATTGATCAAGTCTGCAACTTGAATAGTACTGCAACGAAATTTTTTGTCACTTGTAGATCAAATTGCTTAATCACTTGTACATCTGCTTAATTTTTTATTACTGATCTATGTCACTTGTAGATCAACTGCTGCTAAGATAATCCTGATACACTCCAAAACCAAGAAGTTCTGTGCCTGAACATTGGTTGTGCCATTTATCTAATGTATTATGTTTATGCATTCGTGAGTTATACCTGATTAATGAGTATTTAGACAGTTAACAAAGTAACTCTTGTTTTATAATTTCAGTATTTTGTCCTTCTTAAGCAGTCTTCTTAAATGTGTATATATTCTACCCTGATATAAAATTTTTAAAATGAGAAAAAACCCGAGTTGAGCTTGCTTTCTTCATAGCCATAGCGGATATTTCATCTGAGTATTATTTGAGGGGTTTGAATTTTCTAGTAGGGTCCCATCTTAGTGTTTTGGCAAGTTAGGATTGCAAATATTTTCCTTTTGTTGATCAGATAAATTTTATCTATTAATGCTTTGTATTTTTTGCTATAGGTTATCAGAGTTTATATCTTATCATCACAGTTCTGACACATTCTCCTATTTCTCAGCAAATATGGTATGTTTTTTCATATTAATCATTATAACTGCAATTTGTCTTTACTTAATCTTATTTTTTAAATTTTCAGCATATCTTTAAACGAGGTGGAGGTAAACAGAGCTCACGTAGTCAGGCAGATGATACACCATCACACTCTGTACATAGGCCCCCCTCCAATCAAGCAGAATCTTCCCATGTACCATCACCGGCACCTTCCCATACACCATCCCGTGTACATAGGACCCCCTCCAATCAAGCAGGACCTTCCTATGTACCATCACCGACACCTTCCCAGACCCCATCCCCAGTGCCTTCCCATACACCATCACCTGGACCTTCCCATTCTCCTACGTCGCTCGATTCCCCAGCCTTGATTCCTTCCAGACACTCAATAGCTGAGAGCCCAGACATTCGAGAGACTATATTCCCGGTTGGAGATTCGTAAGTAAAATTAATTTTTTTAATTTTTCAACTATCATTATTTTTTAATATTGTTTGATTGTAACTTTGTGATAGGTTTATTAATTCGGTACGTGTTATTCACGAGATCAATAGAATCGTGAATAATCACTGGAGAGGAGACTCGATGTCATATACTACCACTCCACCACCGATGAGAGAACTTTGGTGGAACGAATTTAGGGTATATATATCTCACTCATTCATTTTATATCTTAAATAAAAGTGTAAATCTAAATATTTGTTTCTATTGCAGCGTTCTTTCAATTGGGATCTTAGTGTTGAGTTGGAAGTTAAGAGAATTTTTTTAAAAAAATGTGGCGATCACATTCTCCATACACTACATCATGCAAAGAGCCGGGGGAAAGAACCACCATTCATCACTGATGAAAATTGGGTTACGATCAATAATTTTTGGGCATCAGATGAGGTTAAAAAAAGGAGTCATCAGAATAAGAATAATCGGTCTTATAATTCTGGAGAAATGTCTGCGACTTATGCAGGAGGCTCTATCAATATGATGAGCATAGGCAAAGATTGGTAATTTTTTAACCCTTTCATTATTTTATAAAAATATATTTCATATTATTTAAATATTTTTAATTGTTTTAGACAAAGGAATTGGGAAAAGAGCCTGCATTTATAGAGACTTTTACCCGCACATTCTAGAAAAAAGATAAGACTTGGAGCGGAGAGAGAGCAAAAGCAGCGAAGGTTTGAATAAATTGCAAATTTAAGCAGTTAGACTATTTTACATTAATTGCTACTAATGCAGTTAGACTCTTTCACACTCATTTGCATATGTGCTTTGCCATTTCTAATAGTTGATTACATAAAATATTACCCTAAGGTTGTGAGTTCATTGATCCATTGTGCAAGCATATTGCCTAAGAATGTTAGTTTGATTTATTAAGTGGACATTGGTTGCCTCCCAAGAATATAGAGTACACTAAATAAATTGCTACTAATGCTAGCAACATAAGTACGAATTAGGGTTTTTGTTTCACAGTCGTTTTAAGCAGATAGACTGTTTTATTATAATTTTATTTAATTTTTTAATTATAATGCAGGAAAAATATGATGAACTAGAGGAGTTACAGAGAAGCTTAAATGCTAGTGTGAATTTTGAGGGATCTGAGTCGTCAGTTGGCAATAATTTGAATTTATGGTTGCAGGCCAGTGGGGGGCCTAATGTGGGAGGAAGAATATTAGGAATGGGTTCATTAAACAGAACTAAAGCATTGCCTCGTAATTCGACTTCGTGCTCACCAGAAGTCAACTCACAGATCCATAGTTTGACTGAGGAAGTTACTCATTTAAAGGGCATAATATCAGAAAGGGATCGACAAATGGAAGAAAGAGATCGACAAATGGAAGAAAGAGATCGACAAATGGAAAATATGATGCATCAACAAAATATGATCATGGAATATTTTAAATTAAATTCAGTTCCATTTCAGAATCCTCCAAATTTTGGTGATGATGGTGGTGATGATGATGGCGATGGTGATGCGTGTTTTTTTTTGGTAAGAAGATTTGTTATTAGATTATTTTTTATACTATTTTTTAATATAGTTAAATATTTGCTACTGTCGTTTGTAAATGATTAGCTAGTCAGTTGTAATATTACAAATTGTAGAGAGCCTACTTTAGTTTTCTAGGAAAGGTGTAATCAAGCTTTAGGAATTTTCCATCCTTTTTAGCTATTTCAATCCTTTTGGAGTTGAACTATCGATGCTACCCTGCATCTTTTAATGATAAGTTACGAAATCGTTTTCATCTAAAAAACGTGTTTCGGTACACTGTGATCTTCATCGAATAAATCAAATTGTTCAATATTGAAAATATATGAATGATGGTTGTCCTCTTCCTTATTTACTCTATTTTTTACCCCCAAACTATATTTATCTTCATTTATATGCATTTTGACTATAGGTTGTCCAATGGGGCCTGAGAATCAACTAAACTATATGCTACGAAATTACGGTAAGAGGTCAAGTCTATTATGACTTGTGAGTAAATTACTTTTAGCTGCTATAGTATTTAGGGATACCAGACAACCTATTACATATCAGTGTTCTGGATTTGTATTAAGAACTTCAATCTAGCCAGTAAATTTCACGAAGGTTTTCTGTAGGTCTTGTGTCACATAAAATAAAATAATCTTTTATTTTTAAGATCAGATCGGTGGCTTTTATGACAGAATATACCAGTCTTTTTGAGGAAGGTTGTTGCTCTTAATTTTGAGGTAGACATGTATGTTTGGTTTACAGAAACAGGATATTAGTGTCTGTATATGGAGATTATATAAGATTGTTCATGGAATTTCTAGCTTATTGTCCATTAAAGATTGAGGTAGACATGTTTGAGGTAGCTTATTGTTCATGAAATTAGCCTGAATTATTTATCTAATTTGGTTTTTCATCCATTGGAAACGCCACCCACGTGCACCTGCTGCGTACAAGGAACAAAATGAACCCCATGCAAAAACCATGTCCACAAAGCAATACGATCAAGTTAACTTTATAGTTATATACACACACATAGTTCCTTTCCTTCCTCCTTGCTAAAATATTCAACAATTAATTAATGGCCAAACTTTTCTCAGTTATGCTTCTTCTGTTGCTTCTTCTGGTGGTGGTGGAGGTGAGTCACAGTAAGATATATCGATGTTCCTATTAATCTACTATTCTACTTCGCAGAGCTGAACGATCAATCTCTGTGTTCTGCAGGCAGAGTCCCACCTGAGAGGCATGTTAACAAACTTATATATTCTTGCTGTCTATCACTTCTGATGCTCTGATCATTTTAGATGTGTCATGATGCTCAGATCATTTTAGATGTGTCATTTTTACTTTCTTTTTCCTTTGATTTTGTTTCCATTTGGCTCGATAGTATTTCAAGTATTGACTTTATTGCTTTTCCACTATTTCAACCAGGAAATGACGTCAAGAAATTTCTCATGTTTGACAATTGGCAACATTATTGTACAACAACAGGAAGATATTGTTGAAACAAAGCTCGCTTCTGGAGTTAGCATCATTGAAACGATTGTGAGGTTGAGTTTGCACCATCCCTTGATTATAAAGATCCATGGTGGCCACAAACTTCGGCTCTTAGAAGCAAGGCATCAGTTCAAGGTTCAATTGAAGCTACCCATGTTTGTTCTGGAGACATTAGACATTAGTATGTTTGAATGTTTTATTCCGTGTTTGTTGGTACTATTTGCATGTATTTGAATGATTTGTTGGTACTAATTTTATTTGGTGTTTGTTGGTATTACTTTCATGTATTTGAATGACTACTTTGGAATGTATTTGTTAGTATTAATTTTATTTGGTGTTTGTTTTTAATTAGTATGTTGGAAGTTATCTGATGCATAAAAAATATTTGAAAAAAAAATATTTTTTTAAAATATTTTTAAAAATTGCGACGAATTTTGCAACAAAAAATTTCGTTGCAAAGTTATCGTAAATCTGCGCCGAAAACATATTCGTTGCAGAATTCGTTGGAAATCTGATTCGTTGCAGAATTCGTTGGAAATCTGCAACGAATTTATTCGTCGCAGATTTGCAACAAAACATGTTCGTTGCAGAATTCGTTGGAAATCTGCAACGAATTTTATTCGTTGCAGATTTGCGACAAAAAAAGTTTGTTGCAGAATTCGTTGTAGATTTATATTAAATGTGTAGACTTGTGATGGAAAAAATATAACTGTGTTTGTTGCAAATCTGCAACGAAAAAAAATTAGTCCCAAATTTCGTTGCAAATTGGCAACGAATTTAATTTGTCGCAAATTTGCAACGAAATTTTTTCGTTGCAAATTCGCGACGAAAAAAATTTGTTGCAGATTTCGTTGCAGATTGGCAACGAATTCTTTTTGTCGCAAATTTGCAACAAAACTTTTTTGTCGCAAAATTTGTTGCAGATTTGTAACGAATTTTTTTTAGTTCGACCCAAAATTTGGCGACGAGAATTTAGCAACGAAAATGTTTTCGTTGCTAAATTCGTCGCCAAATTATTTTGCAACGAATTTTTTTTCAAAATTCGTTGCAAAATTTGTTGCAAATTCATTATTTTTTTGTAGTGCTTGTTATCGTGGTAGTTATTAGAGTGCGAGCATCTGTCCTGTTATGCCAGACAATGACACCCTCACCGTTGTTTTAGAGGGATGAGCCGTTGGTGGCTCACCCTCACTGTTGTTTGTTTATGAGGGATATTGTAGCTGTGATAGCTCCCCCGATGTACCGTGGGTCTGGAGTGTGGACTCTCCAGCATCCTGTCCACTCAACTACACCTTTTGTGGTATTTGTTGTTGGAGTGGTACAGTTGTCACAGCCCTACCCACTCGGTCACACAGATGGGATGTGTTGACGGTTTGACTGGCATCAGGGGTGACACATGTCATTGCATCATGTGCATACGTATTTCCTTTATGCATTTTCTTGTGATTGTTGCATTTATATGAGCTATGGTTGTTGCACATGATTGACATGCATGTATATCTTGGCTTTGTTGTTATTGCATCGTTTTACACCTGTTTAGTTCTTATTCGGTATTATACCATGTCGTATTATATTGGTTATGCATGATTAGGTAAATTCTATAATTCTTATGGACTGTACACTGTTGATTTCTCTACTCTGTTTATCCTTATTATGTCATGCTTATTTGTCTACTCATATACCCGCAGAGTCCGCCCGGACTCACCACCTCTGCTTTTCTTTTTTTTGTTTCAGATAGCAGGTAGATGTTTTGCTTGGAGCCAGGAGATGATCCAGTTGTCAGTCCCTCAGTCCCACCTTGTTGGTTTGGTTTAGCGGTTCTATTTCGGTATTATGTTAGTTTTTCGCATTTCATTTGTTTATCAGTTATCGGACTGGTTTTGTTACTATTATGACAGAGACTTTTGAGTTCTCGTGGTTGTGATGTTCTTTATTGTTTAAGGTGGCTGAGCCACCCATTATTATTTTGTTTCAATATAAACTGCGTGGATGTGTTCACTTTTTATTATTGTGATGTCAGCCGCTTGTGGCTGAGTTATATTGGTGAGATATATGTATTATTGCTCCATATTGTCCGCCGTACAGGGGAGATGCTGCCCGATTTTCGAGGAAGCATGTGCCTCTGGGGGCGTGACATTCTCATTGTCGGTAACATTTAATTACCAATCTGACCTTATACTTGTTAATTGTGTTATCTGATTTTATTTTCTTTTTAAAGATTCACTTGAGACCAATGGTTTATCCCCGGAGGAAGGTCCACAAGTTCCCAAGTGTAATTTTGCAAGATAGATTCTATCTCAGATGCAATTGTCTCTTTCCAGTGATGTTTCTCAAAAGAGTTTACTGCTTCTGAGTAACTTTGGGGCTCACCTTCCAGCATGAAAGTGATAAAATATGTTCCATAAGATTTTTCCACCTGAGCTCTTTTACTTCGCCTAGGCGCAGCCTCAACTGGTTCATCATCATCTTCTTCCACTGGTATTTTATCCACCCGTTTTGAGGAGCTAACATCCTCTCAGGTCTTATATGGAAACACATGCTCTAAGAATGAGGCATTTCTCGATTCTATTATCGAATTCTTGTGTATATCTGGTAATTGTGACTCGTACACACAAAACCGATACGCACTGCTGTTATGTGCATATCCGATAAATATGTAATCAATAGTTTTTGGTCCTATCTTAATCATTTTCGGATCAGGCACCAACACTTTGACAAGACAACTCCACACTCGCAAATATTTGTAGGATGGTCATCTTCCATTTCATAACTCATAAGGGTTCTTATCTATTTTCTTTCGAGAGACCTTATTTAAAAAGTAATTAGCTGTTAACATAGCTTCCCCCATATAGAATCTGTCAGTCTAAAGCTCAATAAAAGAGCATTCATCATCTCCTTAAGAGTTCAATTCTTTCGCTCAGTAACTCCATTCTCCTGAGGGGTATATGGAGTTGTTGTTTCATGTTTGATCTCATGTTCAGCATATAACTTTTGGGACCGATTTGCGAGCTAGAGGGGGGGGGGGTGATTAGCTTCGATTCGCTTGTTGATGATTTGTTGCGGCGGAAGACTTCAAGCAATCGCTAACACAAGGATTTACTTGGTATCCACCCCGGTCGGGTGACTAATCCAAGGATCCACTCTCCTCACACTCTCATGCACTATGAAAGTCTCCTTCTTGAGGTGGAGAAACCTCTTACAAGCTTACAAGAAGATACAACAAAAAGGAAGCAAAATACAATACAAAATCTTATAAGATTTACAATGTTTAAGCTCTCTTTGCTACCCTTGCTATCTTCAAGCTTGTGGTTGCCTCTAGAACCTTGGAATTGCAGCAGCAATGTCCTCCAAGACTTCCCTTGAGATGGCACCGAAGGAGGAGAAGAATAGGAGAAGTGATGCTCCTTCAAACCTGCGCGAAAGACCTTATACCCGACACCTAGGGTTTGGTAATCGATTACCCAATCGATTACCACGTAGGATTTAGCCGTTCAACGGCTAGTTTTCGAACGGTAATCGATTAGCCAATCGATTACCCGTGCCCTGAATCGATTACCCAATCGATTCAGAGCTTCTCTGTTCTCTCGCGCAAACTCTGTGATCGATTACCCCAATCGATCAAGAGACACCTTAATCGATTGACCAATCGATTAAGGGAAGGCTGAATCGATTACCCAATCGATTCAGCCACCCTCTGTCCTCTCGCAAAAACTTCCTTAATCGATCCACTGATCGATTCACTCAATCGATTACCCAATCGATTTAGTCCAACCTAACTTGCTCCCACAAGTCTAGGATCCCCTACCAAGTATCCAGTCAACCCCGTTGACCGACCTGGATTTTTACTGCCTGGCTCCCAGCTCGGACTTGACCTGGTTCCCAACCAGATTCGCCTAACCCTCGAGTTAGGTCTAGTCTCTCGGTAGACTTCCACCTTGCCAGCATGCAATCTCCCCGATCCATCTGGACTTCACCTAGTCCCACTAGGTCTTTTGTCATGCCAGCGTACGATCTCCCCGATCTACCTGGACTTCACCTAGTCCCACTAGGTCTTTTCCCAGTCAAGCCTCCAGTCAACCTTGACCCACTTGACTCACACATCATGACCACTCAAACATCATTATCAAACATCAAAACATACGACCATACCATAAGCTTTCCAAGCTTACCAGACCTGAGCTCACCCGAGCTTAGTCTCAAACTAGGTCAACCCTGACCTAAACAAGATTGCACCAACAATCTTCCCCAGACCCAAGCTCACCCGAGCTTAGTCAAACTAGGTCAACCTTGACCTAAACAAGATTGCACCAACAATCTCCCCCTTTTTGATGTTTGACAATATGTTTGAGAAAGACTAATCCCTATTAGCCTTTCCATCTCTCCCATATTTCTCCCCCTTTGACACACATCAAACCGCTCCCCGACAGTCTAGATGGTCAAAGGCACATCCAATGAAAGTCCCATACCTTTCATTTACACTCATGCTCACCCATGAGCATTCATGAAGATTCCCAATCTCCATTCATTCACTTATAAAAAAAATAAAAATTCAACCACATGTTGTTAAGGAAGACCTCCCCCTCAAAACATGCTCTAAACCTCTATCATTGCATCAACAATGATTTTTGAGTTCCTAAACCTTTAGGAAAACTCAACTTGAGGTAATTGAGATTTTGAAATTCAAAGTTTGAACCCAAAACTCTCCTTAACCCTTAAATGTTCACCAAACCATTTCCCTTGTTGATCTCACAATGAAATTTACCCAAATATACTTATAAAAGTATTTCAAGGGTGTAGGGATTGTTAGGTTACTCAAAAATGGGTTAACGGACTGAAACTAGACAGTTTCAGACTTATCAATCGATTGGAGTTGGGGACCAATCGATTACGGCCTGCCTTAATCGATCAGCCGATCGATTACGGCTACCTGTAATCGATCACCAGATCGACTACCCGAGCTTCTGTGCTCGTAAAAGCATCAACCAATCGATTTACCAATCGATTGGCCATGGTCCCAATCGATCACCTGATCGATTGGGAGTTTCTGAATTCTGAAAACAATTTCAGATCCGAAATTCAGAAACCCCTAAATAATTCTACAAAATTCGAAAAATTCTAAAATTTTGTGTAGACATTATTTATACCATATACTATCAAGGAAAAATAAGTTTCTATGAAAATAACCTTTATTTCCAAAGATTGACACAAAATTGGAAACCATTGAAATACTTCAATGTTTGTCATGTTTTGTATCCATTTCATCAATGATGAGTGCTATCAGAAGATAGTCTTCACCAAGGTTTTCCAAGATAGTTTTAAAATGTTTTTCAAAAGCAATATCCAATCATGTTCCTTGGGCCAAATGCACATGACTTGTACATTAGCTTTCCCAATGATTGGAGTTCATTTAAATTCTTGTTTTGATGAATCTAAAACTCAATTTGATGCACTTTATCAACACCTTGAGTTTTGTTCATCACCCTAACATCTCACTTGTTTCTAAAGTGTCTCAAAAATACACACAAGTCAACTTATAGTCTTGGTGAGATGTGAAAGTCATGTTCTCCCTAATCTAAAGGTTCATGCATTTCTATCTAAACATTATAAACTTTGATCATCCACCTAGGATGTCAATTAATGCCAATGTCCTTAATTTCAATAATTATTGATTTATGCATGATTATGACTATTACATGCATCATATTAGACAAAAGAAATTATAGCTAAATGATGCATGTATGACATGACATGTAATATTTTCATAATAAATATGAATGATGAAACATGATGTCATGGCATGTGATAGGGCATACAAAACATGGCATAGTAGCATAAAAGAAAATACCTAGATTTCCTATTTAAGTATCAATAACTCATCGCTAAGCCATTGATAATCCTAACTTGCCCTAATTTCCAAGATAACGCCAAAACTCCCCAACTTGGCTTATCTTTGGATTCTAACCTAGTTGTGCCAATTTTATCAAGTTTAATCCTCCAAAAATATAGTTTGGCACAAATTTACTCCTCCTAGAGTAAATAAATGAATCCTTCATTTTCAAGGGTAATAATTCCTTGAAAATGTCCCAAAGTGCCAACTACATCAAGGTTGGGTTAACTACCCTTCCAATTAGAGTTGACACTCCCTAGACCTATCTAGGGTGTGGCGAACACACTCTTAGGAACCCAAAACCTATTGGTGCTCCTTGGGTGTTCTAGGTATTCACTAGGGATACCTTCCCTTGATACCTTCCTAGTGACTTTTCTAGACTTTTCGGAAGCCTTAGTCACCTTTGTCTTGTCTTGGTCAACCCTAGGGATAGCTTCCCTTGTGGCCTTGACTTGACTTCTAGACCTAGATTTAGTTCCATATTTATATGGAACTCTATGATAGGATGGACCATCATCCTTAGTCTTAGGTTTGTATCCCAAACCTTTCTTGCTCCTAGAAGGTCCTTGACTTCCTAGATCTAGGTTTTGACCTTTTGATCCCTTTAATAGATTTTCTATTTTTCTAAGGGATTTTTCTAATTTATCAAGTTTTGACCTCAAAACTTGATTTTCAATCATTACATCCTCAAGGCTTGGTTTTCTAATATAGCCTTGGTGATTATTATTCTTAGCCTTGGAATGGGTAGGTCTACCATGAAAAGATCTAATATTTTCCCTATCCTTAGATTTGGTAGTCCTAGCATGGAAAGCTCTATAGTTTTCCTTAGGTTTCTCATGCCTCCTATTTTCATGATAAATTGCATTAAAATGATAAAAATTTTCTTTAGTATGCATATTATCATGATGAAGAGAATCACCATTACCTAATGGTACCTTAGGCTTAATCTTGGAGGCTCCCCCTTGACATGAGCTCCTCCCTTTTGGTTTGGTCGGTTTCTTCCCCTTTGGACATTGATTTCGATAATGTCCCTTTTCCTTGCATGAGAAACACACAATGTGCTTCTTATCCTTCTTTGCCACGGGGCTGACCTCCTTTGACTTCTCCTTGGTCTTGGGTGCCACTTGCACCTTCTTCTTGACCAATTTGGGACACTTGCTCTTATAGTGCCCTTTTCCCCTACACTCAAAGCAAATGATGTGATCTTTATTTTTGCAAATTGAAATTTTTATACCTTTGCTTGTAGGGGTGTTGCATGACTCTTCACTTGATCCGGAGGTAGAAGCTTCTTCCTTTTCCGGAGTGAATGGCCTTTGCTCCCCCTCAATCCTAGAGGTGGAGACTTCTTCTTTCTCCTCATTGACCTCGGATGATGATGTTGACGCTTTTCTTTGATCCGATGCCAATGGCACATCTTGCTCCTCTTCAACCCTTGAAGTGGAGACCTCTAGAGCTTCATCTTCGGATGTTGAGCATCTCTCAACTTCCGAATCTTCTTCCTCCGATGAAATTCCCTCTTCGGATTTGTCTTGATTTGGTATAGTGGAGGGGTCTTCATGAATCCTTGCCAATTTGCTCCATAGCTCTTTGGCATCTCCGAATTCTCCAATCTTGTCTAAGATGGTGCTTGGCAAAAGGTTGACCAATAGCTTGATCACTTTGTAGTTGGCCTCGCATCTCTTGATTTGCTCCTCATTCCATTTGCTTTTCTTGAGGAGTTTTCCTTTTGAGCTTGTTGGAGCTTCAAAACCCTCCATTAGAGCAAACCATTGCTCTATTTCCATCATGAAATAATTTTCGATCTTTGACTTCCAAAGACCAAAATTTGCCTTGTCGAATGGTGGAGGTGCCCTTGTGTCATAGCCAAACTCCATTCTTGAAGTTGAAACCCCTTGATGATGACTTCTTGAAATTAGGGTTTCTTCCAACTTCTTCTTCTTCCTCTAGCTCTTGCCCTCTTGGCGATGAGTCCAAAGAAGAGCAACCTTGCTCTGATACCACTTGTTAGGACTAAAAAGAATTTAGATATCTCCACAATGGCATGATATTGTCCACTTTGGGCCTAAGCCCTCATGGTTTTGCTCTTGGGCTCTCCCAAAAGGCCTCATGTCAATGGAGATATCTTTTTTCCTTATAAGCCTATGATCTTTCCCATATGTTTTCGATGTGGGACTATGTTTGCAACCTTGCAACCCCAACAATCTCCCCCTCAAACAAAGGACCACAAGCCCCCCCCTCAAGCGGAAACCCTTTCCGTTTGATGTCCGATTCTCAACCCACCAGGACTTTCTGCCCCTCGGTCCACCCGACCTACTAGGACTTCACCGCCTAGCCGCAACTAGGACTTCTCTGCCCCTCGGTCCACCCGACCTACTAGGACTTCACCGCCTAGCCGCAACTAGGACTTCTCTGCCTGGTGTTTGGTCCTCTTGATCAAGACATGGGAGCTCACACATCCTTTATTCAAGGCTTAACCCACATGGTTAGATCAGGATCATGGCTCTAGCTCGTGCTTCTTCTGGCAGTTAGTCCGGCTTGTTGGGACCGATTTGCGAGCTAGAGGGGGGGTGATTAGCTTCGATTCGCTTGTTGATGATTTGTTGCGGCGGAAGACTTCAAGCAATCGCTAACACAAGGATTTACTTGGTATCCACCCCGGTCGGGTGACTAATCCAAGGATCCACTCTCCTCACACTCTCATGCACTATGAAAGTCTCCTTCTTGAGGTGGAGAAACCTCTTACAAGCTTACAAGAAGATACAACAAAAAGGAAGCAAAATACAATACAAAATCTTACAAGATTTACAATGTTTAAGCTCTCTTTGCTACCCTTGCTATCTTCAAGCTTGTGGTTGCCTCTAGAACCTTGGAATTGCAGCAGCAATGTCCTCCAAGACTTCCCTTGAGATGGCACCGAAGGAGGAGAAGAATAGGAGAAGTGATGCTCCTTCAAACCTGCGCGAAAGACCTTATACCCGACACCTAGGGTTTGGTAATCGATTACCCAATCGATTACCACGTAGGATTTAGCCGTTCAACGGCTAGTTTTTGAACGGTAATCGATTAGCCAATCGATTACCCGTGCCCTGAATCGATTACCCAATCGATTCAGAGCTTCTCTGTTCTCTCGCGCAAACTCTGTGATCGATTACCCCAATCGATCAAGAGACACCTTAATCGATTGACCAATCGATTAAGGGAAGGCTGAATCGATTACCCAATCGATTCAGCCACCCTCTGTCCTCTCGCAAAAACTTCCTTAATCGATCCACTGATCGATTCACTCAATCGATTACCCAATCGATTGAGTCCAACCTAACTTGCTCCCACAAGTCTAGGATCCCCTACCAAGTATCCAGTCAACCCCGTTGACCGACCTGGATTTTTACTGCCTGGCTCCCAGCTCGGACTTGACCTGGTTCCCAACCAGATTCGCCTAACCCTCGAGTTAGGTCTAGTCTCTCGGTAGACTTCCACCTTGCCAGCATGCAATCTCCCCGATCCATCTGGACTTCACCTAGTCCCACTAGGTCTTTTGTCATGCCAGCGTACGATCTCCCTGATCTACCTGGACTTCACCTAGTCCCACTAGGTCTTTTCCCAGTCAAGCCTCCAGTCAACCTTGACCCATTTGACTCACACATCATGACCACTCAAACATCATTATCAAATATCAAAACATACGACCATACCATAAGCTTTCCAAGCTTACCAGACCTGAGCTCACCCGAGCTTAGTCTCAAACTAGGTCAACCCTGACCTAAACAAGATTGCACCAACAATCTTCCCCAGACCCAAGCTCACCCGAGCTTAGTCAAACTAGGTCAACCTTGACCTAAACAAGATTGCACCAACAATAACTCAGCGAATGGTGATACATATTCACCGTCTCGGTCGCTTCAAACCACCTTAATCTTCTTATTAAGTTGGTTTTCAATCTCATTCTTGAAAAAAGAACTATTTTTTAAAAAATCTCATAGCAAATTGAATATAAGTGAAATCAAGATTTGAGAGCATGATTATACTCGAAGAGTAACAAGGGATCAAATATGATAAGTTTAAAACTATTAGTAAATTTTGACCAAAATTTAATAATAACCTTAAATACATCTAAATTAAATCAAGTAAGAATCAATACACCTAGGAGTTTTCTGAATCTCACTATGTCTTTCTGCCTTGATTTCGCACCCTAAATAGGCTATTTTGATTTTTTTATAATTCATACAACTTTAAGTAAATTTGACACAAACTCATTTTTAACCGTAAAGAATTTTATGTCATCGTGTTTTGACTTCGACGAACTACGATTATTCTTGAAATACAATTCTACAGCTTTATTATCACAATTGATCCTCAATGTCTTGTCAATGCCCCTAATGATCTATAATTCTATGATAAGGTTCTGTATTCATATCCCGTGGTTGGAAGTTTCATAGCAGGCTATAAATTCATCCTATATTATGGAAGTGGTTATTAGCGTCTGTTTGATGCTTTTCCATGATATAGCCTCTCCTGCCAACATGAAGACATAATCTGAGGTGGACCTCTTGCTATCTAAGCATTCAACAAAATTAGAGTATGAATATCCAATAATTTCTAGATGACCTGATATTTGATATGTGAGCATATAATCCTTCTTTCTTTTTAAATACCGCATAACCCTCTTTATAGCTTCCCAATGCTCCCGTTTAAGATTACTCAAATATCGGCCCAACATCCCCACAATATACGCAAGATCTAGATGTGCACACACTTAAGCATACATCAAACTCCATACTGTCGATGCATAGGGAAATTGTTGTATTTCTTAATTTTAAGTTCATGAAGTGAACATTATTGCAAGCTAAGTCTATCACCCTTTGACACGAGAGTGTCGCTGGGAACACAATTTTGCATGTCATACTGAATGACCACTTTTTCTATATAGGCCTTTTGTGATAGTTCAAGTGTGCACCTTGAACGATCACGAACAATCTGTATGCCTAAGACAAAGGATGCATCACCAAGTTCCTTCAAATTCATCCGATAGAAATGACTTGATTTCTAGCAATAGACTCATGGCTTACCAACAATATATCATTCACATATAGAAGAAGTAATATAAACTTGCTCTCACTGAACTTGACTTACAAATATTGATAAACCGGATTCTCATTAAAATAGTATGAAGAAACCACTTGATCAAACTTCCAGTACAATTGACGAGATGTCTATTTTAAACCATAAATGGACTTGACGAGATGCCTTGTCACGCCCCGAGGAGCCGCTCGTCCGATACCGACTGGACTGCTTCTCCCTCGAACCGGCGGACAATCCGAAAACCCTAGCACATCGACTCTCGCGGTAAGCCTGCACCCAAGCCTATAGAGCTGGAACAAGGCACCGAACGCATAAAACAAACGACGTCATCAAACAAAACGATGCGTACCGGTACGACTTACGACAAAGCAAAGTAAAACGAAGGCCTCCATGGCACACAAAAATACAACCATATCGAAAATACAACAGCGGAAAAGGTGAAGAAACAGAAATAGAAAATGAATAAGAAGGGTACCAACATGTACCCACAACGAATACAAGAAAAATCCTCGAAAGTCGCCCCGACACACATACACAGGGACAGGCAGACAGGCACTCCAGTCGATCATCCTGAAATAGAGGAAAAACAGGTCTAACGGTGTGAGTCCAAGAACTCAGCGAATACACAGGTATGCACAAGGAGATATAATAACAGTAAGTACCAGCAACTAAAGAAGAAAGTGCAGTAATAATAAAAGCAGATCTAATCCAGCAGACGAGAAGTATACCTACCTGTGCCGAACCATCCCCGTAGTATGCATGTCAACCAAGTGCAGCAATCAAGTAGAGCAATCACAACCAGATGCATCAATGCACAGTATGCTCATGATGCAGCATGGGTCACCCCTGACACCAGTCGGCTACTATCGCCTCTACGCGAAACCGAGTGGGTAAGGCTCTGACCGGGTCCTCCCTCCACTTAAACGGCCATCGTCGTGCCTCACACGACACTGAATGAGCCGGGTCTCAGACCCTGAACGTACTCTGTCATCGGACAAAGTGACGTTCCCTGCCCCTCACTATCATCGGATAGGTAGGGGACCTGTCGGAGCGTCGTGGCCTATAATCCACTAACGAAGAGTGGAACTGGGACTACACGACAGGTAAAGTGGCAGGTATGACGACCCATCTCAACCACTAGGGGAGTCAAAGGTCGCCTGCATATGCCCCTACACCAGTAGCACGTCCGACGACCCATCTCAACCACTAGGGAGTCAAAGGTCGTCCGCCTATGCTACGTGCACGATGATGCATGTCACTATCCCATGCATCACTCTCTATCTAACTCTACTGTCACTACATGAAATGCAGTAGTATAAATAACCGGGATGCACCATAGCCTAAACCCTAGCGCGAGGTATAAGGTATGCTATCCGTAAATCTAACAGATACAGAAATATGGAACAGTAACCTAAGCAGATAACAAATATCGGAATAGAAGTACAGGAATAAAACTATCAGGTAACCCTACTGTTACCACATCTAGCTATGCATAACAGATGACTATATCTAGTAAAGATAAGTCCAGCGTACTCGCCTCGATATGAAGAAATCCACGTGACGAGAATCCCCCGTCCGAAAATATAATATCCACGACGAAAGGATCAAATCAATGCCCTGCATCAAAACAAATACCACTTAGCTACTTATACATTTTCCGTTATTAGCTAAGTTTATACCAATTATAATTAGAAATCAAAACCCTAAATTCGCTTACCAACTCGCAACTGGGTTTAGTAACATAATAATCCCTACTCATTCCTAACAGCAATGAAATCCAAAACATAAGTTGGAGTTAATGAACTCATAACCCAAATCCATGCTCCATCAACAACAACACTAGAATAAGAGCAAACCCCATCCGAAACCTAGCAAGCTTGCTATGCGAATTATTCATCCCAAACTTGAACAGGAAAGAACATGCTTCTCACGGTGAAAACACAATGAAACAGTTTATAACCATACTTCACATCAAGAACTCCAAATCCCAGACCAAAAATTGATTTGCTCTTAAGGAATCCAAAACCAGCAGGAGGAAAAACTCTGACAATCCAATTCGAAACTAGGTAACAGATCTACCCTTACTGCATTCAGTCCAAATCAGAAATCCCAAATGGAATTACATGTAAAAGTAAAAACTCGCAATCCAACATCCAAGACCTCACAAATCGATCACACACACCAATTCCACAATCACGATTCTCCATCTAAGATCAAAATCTAAATAAGAAATTGACCTCCATCAAAATCAATGCCAGAGTCGAGATCGGAATCCGATAGTTGAAACCGAAACCCTAAACATGCTATCAACCGAATCAATCCTTACCTGGGTGATGCTAAGGCACAACTCCACAGCCCCGTCTCCGGCTCCTCTCCCCTTTCCTTCACAGACCAAAATCGAAGCAAGAACCGGCTATCCTTTGGATCTACTACGAGGAAACATAGATTACCAACAGATTGGGAAGAAGACCAACTAAGATCCAAGAACGAGAGAGAAATGAAACTTACCGAACTAGCTTACTGAGGTGCACTTTCCCTGAACGCTCCGCCTTCTCGGATCGCCCACACCCATCGCGCCCTAAATCACCACCGCGCCCTAAATCAGGCACCGACCAGTGGAGAGGCAGAGGAGTAGAAGATGAAGAAGCGGTGGCTTCGTTTCACACTCCGGCGATGAGATCGGCTTGGCGTGCGTTCGCGAGGAGAAGAAAAGAAGGAGGCGAAGAAGAAAACGTCAGGTTCGGGTGCTAGGGCAAAAGGAAGAGACGAACCGAAATCATCCCTATATAAGCGGAAATTTTGCCACCAAACCCCTCATTTTTTTCCCATCCCATATCAGCCCTTAACTTATCCCCTTTTTACCTTTTAGCCCTCGGAGTTTTCGGATTTTAACATGCCTACTTTAAACCATAAATGAGCTTCCTTTGTTTACATACTAGGTGCTTTGAATATTTCAATTCAAAGTTTTTTGGTTGCACCATGTATATAATTTTCTCAATGTTTCCATTGAGAAATGCGCTCTTAACGCCTATTTGGTGTAACTCTAGGTCATAATGAACTATAAGTGCAATGATTATCCTAAGGGAGTCTTTCGTTAAAATTGACAAAAAAAAGTCTCTTTATAATCAATAACCTCCTTTTGAGTGAATCCCTTAGTAATTAGGCGTGTCTTATATATTTCAACATTGCCAAGTGACATGCATGAGGCCGCGCGCACGCGCGCGCGCGCGCACACACACACATATATATATATATATATTTGTTGAGTTTTTATTTTAAAAAACCAAACTAAGGTCCCTCCCATAATGGGAGATTTCTCAGTTTGTTTTTTAATTTTTTTTTAAAAATTAATATTTTTTTATAAATCTTTTATATATATATATATATATATATATATATATATATATATATATATATATATATATATATATATATATACCTCATTAATATATACTTTTTTTAAACTTAAACGCTATAATCCAAAAGAGACGACTAAATCTTAAAAAAAAATCTTATTAATTTAAATTCACTATAACTTAAATCTTAAAATTTTAAACGTTAAATACCTATTATATCCAATGAACATCTAATTTTTTTTATTTGAACATTATAATCCAAAAAGGACAATTAAATCCTATAAAAAAATCTTATTAACTTAAATTCATGATAACCTAACCTTTAAATTTTAAAATCTTAAACCTTAAATATATTTTAAAAAATTAAAAAATTACTATATGAAACTGAAGAGGAGTGAAAGCGCCTAGTTACCGTTTTTTTTCTTCTTGTTCAAATTTTTACTTTTTTTTCAAACTTTTTTATTTTTCTCACTATCTAATTTCTCATCATTGCTCTCATAAAAATGATGTACCGGCGACCGATCGGACCATGGAAACTTCTAATTTACCTAAAATGTAAATACAAACGTTAAATTAAAATACACTATAGTTTTATATTATCGAAACACTGATTCTAATATTGTTAAAGTAAACAAGAATATTTTAAAAAAATAAAATATTTTATCATTGACAATCATCAATAATTGTCATGATATATAACAAAATCACTAAATAAACTATCATCTTCAGCAAGTTATTTATAATATTTTCTTTCGTAACTTTTAGCTGTTTGATTGCTATATCGACTTGAATTTAATTTGGTAACATTTTAATCAAAATTAACACAATTAACCTATTTAGTAAATAAATTAGTTTTATACAAATATTATATGATCCCTTACCTTTAAAATTTACATGTTTAAAAATTAATTTTATATCTCATATATTATTCCTTATATATATAATTTTATCTTAACTGTATAAATTAAGATAAATTATATTTAAATGAATAATATGACCACCTAATTATTGATAGAATAGAGAATATTAATAGCGAAATATCGGCATATATGTTTTTTCGTATTGATGGGTAAGTGAATGGGTTTTTATAATTGCGTAAGTCGTTTGATTCCACACCAAGAAGACCGTTACAAGCCCATCAAGGAGACCGTTGCCGACGAAGAAAAGGGGCCTTTGTCCCTCTCACGTACACTGCTCACAACTCACAAGCCGCGCCGACTGTTACATCTTCAAATGGCTTCCGAGATCAATCAGTCGGCAATCGGAGCCGTCAAGAAGCTGATGGGGGCCGGATTCTCCTCCATCCTCCGCCGACGCTTCGACTCTTCCAAATGGTTGGTTTCTCTCCCTCCGCTCTTTTGCTTCTTTCTCCTCTTTTTCTTGCAAAATCTGGAGATCCGATCGCTCGTGTTGGTTTTATGTAGCAAATCGGAGTCGAAGATGGCAATGGCTAGGATCAAGCTTCTTCGGAACAAGCGCGAGGCGCAGGTGCGGCAGATGCGGCGTGATGTCGCCCTTCTCCTCGAGTCCGGCCGTGACGAGACCGCTCGAATCAGAGTTCGTACCTGTTCTTTTTTGTCCCCTTTTCATTTACTTATTTTTCCTGAACCATAATGTTCTAGCGGGTGGCGCACATTTATAAATGCGCGGTATAGACTCGATCGAATTTTAGGGTTTGATTTTTTTAGTTTATTAAGGAGCTGCATTGCTGGTTCCACGTATAGAATAACGTGTTCTCTTCTGAATCTTGGTTGATTTAATTTGACGATAACCTACAATCAAACTGTAATCGTTATGCAAGAGTTGCCTTTTGGGCGAGGACAGAATACTGACACAGAGGGTTTGAGGAATTTTCTCAGCACAACACACTTCTGCAAGTTTTCTACTTGTATAAGGACCATGAAATTAGTAATTCTTGTATCTTTAAGTCATAATAGAAGTTATGCTGGTACAGGCTTCCACCATATATTGTGTAGAATGTTCAGTGTTATATTGTAGTGCTCTTTAGTCTCATGAATTCACTAGGACTCTCAAATACACAATCGACCCATGTTATCTAGATTTTCAAATCCCAATTTTTTGGTATGATTAGATTCTAATCCTCATCTTTCAGTTTGTCAAACATATGAGTCTTAGACAACCTAAAAAAATCAATTTTTATTCTGTAAAACAATAGTAAACTCATTATTTATATTTTTATAATGATTTCATTAAAATTTAAATACATAAAGGGCAGTCTGAAGTTCCCGTCAATACGGGTCCCGAGGAAGAGTCGGATCACATTGAGTCTATTGTACGTAGTCTTATTCTTATCATTTAAAATTCTAAAATTCTGATTATTTTATCCAATAGAATTATAAACATATTGGGAGCCACCACTAGCCCCCTTGGTAAAATTTGGAGGATAAAAACTACATTCTTTCTTCTTGACTATCAAAACTCAAAAGTATCCAAATAAGAATAGAATCCAAGCACTACATTTCCATTTTATTTGGATTGAACTTGTTTTCCCTCTATATATATTGGTTGGTGTTTGTGAATTCCACACTTCTTGAATGGTGCTTGGTGTTTAGGTTTAAGATTCAATTGTCTTTGTTCTTCTTTGTTATCGAACATCCCTTTGTGATTAGGTAATGGAACTAACAAATATGTTTCATGAACTCTTATCCGAAGCATCCTACAACATATAGGTGTCACTGATTAAAAATTCTCCATGACTGGTATTTTGCTTAAAGCCACTGGTTTAGTTATATTCGATAGATTCAGAGAAGTTGACTGAGACTTTATTAAGCATATGAATTGTTATGACATGTTCATTCGCAATGAAATCTGTGGTAGAGTTAAACATGAATTTTCTATCAGCTCTGAGAGTCACTTATCTCACATAGTCATTGGTTGTCATTTGATATGGAGCAACCATCACAGTCACTTCCTTTGTTTGAGTTGCTACATAAGCATTTTGTATCAATGAGATGCCCTTATCTCAATTAAATTATGAAATGTTGGATCTTTTTTTGCCATTCAACAATTTTATAGTCAACTAATGTTCCAATGTAAATACTGTTGTAATTTTTTTTTGAGTTATAATACATATATACTTTGAATATGTTGAACATGGTGTAGGTATCTTATGTCACTTTCTTGAAAAGAGTTTATCTTCTGAAATAATAGCATTTTTTGTAGGTTGAGCATGTGATACGAGAACAAAATGTCATGGCAGCTAATGATATCATTGAACTTTTCTGTGAGCTAATAGTTGCTCGCCTACCTATCATTGCTAAACAAAGGTTTATTACCTTTCTACCATTAAGTATCAACAAACTTTGGAGATGTCATTCTAAGATTATCCTTAATATTTTAGGGATTGCCCAAAAGATCTAAAAGAAGGAATTTCCAGTTTGATCTATGCTTCTCCAAGGTGCTCAGACATTCCAGAGCTTAGTCGAATTCTTCTTATCTTTGAAAAGAAGTATGGAAAAGATTTTGTATCTGCTGCGACTGAATTGCGACCTGAATCTGAAGTCAATTGCATGGTAAGACTTTTTCTCATTAAGAACCTTTTTAATTGTTTTGTTGTATGTTTCTGGATTTAGTATTGTTTAGTTTATGATCCATGAGTTTCCTTGTCCAACTTCAAAGAATAGGAAGTAGCTAACTCACGTGTAGTGGACAAAGGATGGAGAGAATTTAACCTCGACAAGGTATCCCTAAAGCGATGTGACACTAAATTCATCCTAGTTATACAATGAAATAAGAGGATTGGATTCACCCTCAAATGGAGGTTAAACATGATGCACAAAGGACTGTATCTTTGTGTATGGAGGTTAAATTTTCTGAGAGTATCTATTTTAAGACAAAAGAAATGTTGTGAAGAATCCTATTTACTATTAGGATGTAAGGCTAAATATGATTCACAGAGGATGGCAGTGTCATGTCATACTGTCATTGCAAATGGAGGGGAGCTTCAGAAGATTTCAGGAGTATACATATTTTGAGAAGGACCAGATGTAGCTGATCTATATTAGGAGTAGCAGTTCATGTTAAGCCTATGCCCAACCATCTATAAAGCATACAACTATAGCACAAATAAACAATGATAGATTATATGCCATTGCAGTAATCTAATAACACAAGATACAATGTCCATATGTTTTGGTCCTCAATTTTGGAGTAAGGCGAGGGATAGGGCATACTTTTGTCAATCTACTAAATTAATAACACATTTTGGTCCTCAGTTTTGGCCCTGTGGGGTGAATTGCACATCCTATCTGAAGTGAGCATTCACATAAAAGATGGTAGCAATATAAAAGAAACCAACTTCAAAGTTCAGATGTTCCAGTGGGTGCATTACTTGAGTAGTGCCATCCTTCCTGGAAAATATTATGTTAATTTTATATTCAAACTGAAAAGTATAGATTTTGAAATTTCAAAACTATGTTATCTATTAAGCTTAGGTTGCTTTATGGTGAATTTGGCCTATTATTTTACATGCATATGTATCCAGATCTGCTGGATTAGTCTCTGCTTGCTAATGCAATGTCCAACTATGAGACGCTGAATTTGTACTTGTTTGCTCCATTTATTCCTAAGACTATCTTCTTCTTTTTTCCTCTCATTTTGAAGTTAATAGAGAAGTTATCAGTGAGGAAACCTATTGGTGAAGTCAAGCTGAAAGTCTTGAAGGAAATAGCAAAGGAGTATCAGGTTAAGTGGGATTCAACAGAATCAGAGCAGGAGCTTCTAGTACCTCCAGAGAAAGTTATAGTATGCTCCAGAACTCTCTCCTGCACACACACACACAAACACAGATACGTGTGTAAGTACGTGTGTGCATACTTACACATGCATCTGAGCACTTATGATTATGTTGCTCAACGAACACTGTGTATTGTGTTTTGTTAAATTTTAAAATATTTGGTCTCACTATATTTAATTTTGCAGGAAGGACCACGAGCATTTGCAGATGTAAAAAATGTTTCCGTTAAACCTATATTTCCTATACAACCAAAGGATTTTAACAGGTTTTTTTTCTTTTCTCTCCCCTTCTAAGCGATTAATAAGTTATTTAACCTTTCTACTACTTAAATGCCTATGCCTACTACCAACAGAAAAGAATCGCAATTGGAGGACCCTG